>AIHY01000696.1:0-13916 GCA_000331125.1 Phytomonas serpens 9T
TCCTGCCAATATCGATCATCGGCGCGTACTGAGCGAGCGTCTATCTTCTCATCAGCGAACGTAGTTAACATATGGGTAATGGGGGTATCGTTGCCTGATCCAACATGCTCCTCCCTTAACGAAACTTGTTTCCTGTGTTACGATGGTTGTACAAAGTATGCACGCCAAGAAGATAGAAATTCAGAAAACTGTGCATTGCGAGAGTTGTGATACTCTGTTAGAAGGTTATGTGGCCGAGCGTTAAATCTACGCACATGGTTTACATATTCCACACAATCTCGAACATGGAGTTCAACTTCTGATGGCGTTCCTCCTCTTGTTGATATTGCAAGAGCACTGAAATACAGCATTGCAAAATGGGAAATGACACTATGAATGACATCTTGTTTTCGATCGTCAAGCCATCTGAGGTAGGCGGCAATATCAGGGCTCTTTTCCTTTATAGGATCAGATGAACGACACTTGTTCGACACAGCACCCTTCTTCGCATTCTTTCTATCCAAATTATTTATATTAGCATTGTCATCGTCACCCTCGAATTTCTGCACTGAGAGAGCAGAACTTTAGTTACTCCAGTGTAACGTACCTGATTGCACTTCACTCGTACTATTTTCTTTACCTTCTCGGTGCAAAGTTGATACATGTATTGCTTTCTACCTTTTTGTACTCACATAATAGTTGGTTGATACATTCCATTTTCTTCCGCCGCATACGGTCCCAGAGGAGTTTTTGCACTTTTAATACTTTTTCTATTTGGAAAAGTACTAGTTTGGTAACGACAGCGAAGAAAAAGTGCGATTGCTTGCCCTTTTCCGACCACATAAATTTCAATTCAGTGTAAACTTCTACTAGTAAGCACAGATTAGCATGTATATATATCCCAAATATGTGAAGATCTTGCCGTATCCTTTATGTCCACATCATCTTCCTCGCTAAAGATTTTGTAACTTTGCGGACGTAAGCTCTGAAATAGGGATCAAATTCGCGTTTAATAAAATCAAGGAAATTAACAAGCTTCAGGAATAGCTCGTAAAGATTTATGTTGATATATTTAAGTTACATGTATCTTTATTGTTCTTGTGCTAACTTGCGAAAGCGCAGTATCTGTGAAGTGAACCATATTACCAATATGTCAATACCCCCTAAAGAATATTATACATAGAGACACATTCATTTTTTCCCCTAGCAGTTATCAATGTTGAAACAATGCAAAGTAAAATTATGAGTCAAGAGTATTTTCCTCAATAAAAGTATACCCAGACTCAAACTTGCGATGCTATTACCATCAAGATCTAGTATAAATTATATAGCATCTGTCGCTCAAAGTGGATGAGTTTCAAAAAAAAAAATATGATGCATTGAACAGGTAACAATAATAATAACAATAGTATAATAATAAAAATAATAATAAACAAATTACTTATATCAAGTATTATGTTCGCTGTGAAGAGTTAAAATAGCTAATATATTTGAAGCTGATTAAGAGAAAAATATAGTTTTGAAATTGGTCATTTTTTTGCTATCTTTAATCTGGGTAGGCTCTGTTCCGACAAATATTATGTGAGCGAAACGGATTTTGAAAACGGACAAATCCAAAGCACACTAAAAAACAAATGTGTACCGAATAAATTGGATTACACCTCCTTAAGAGACATTTTCTTATCGAAAAACGGTTTAGTTTCTCTTGTTCTTTTTTTCGACTGCACCTCTATCTTATTTGAAGGACAAAGGTACTACATGTAAGTGCTTTGGGCATCTGTGAGATAAGGTTTGGAGTCAATGCAAGTGACTCATAACTTCTCATTTATGAGGGGAGGAGTTCAACGATAGAAGGCCGTCCATGCGCGCAAATGTAATACTCGCGCGCATGGGATAGATCTCGTACTAGTTGCTGTACTGCATCTGGGGATAGGGGATCACCAAACATGATAGCTCCGCGACAAGAACGCGATATGAAAAATCTTAAAATCGACGAGGGAATGATTCGACGCTGTGATGAGATATGCGATGGCCCTGTTTTATTCTTTTGGTGCATGCTTGGTGAAAGGTCGAGACGTGCGTCATCAGTAGTTATTCCCATGGCGAGTAGTTCCTCTGTCATAAGCCGCAATTCTTCAATTGAATCAAGTCGCAGGGTGAAGCCTTCTAGTTCGAGGTGCGGCCAATGACGCACTGCAGTCGGAGGTGGCCTCTGAGATTTCGAATTCCACGACGTCATTTTACTTTCTGTGTGATACCAAAAACGCCATCCCCAACGCAGAAGCTCATGTTCACACATAGCTACCAAAGGGATGAGGTTATCGTGAATAGGAACCACTAGCGCTGACATCATTTCTTTCACATTGGAAATACAAACACTTCCTGATTCTTTAGTATTGTTTATCATCAAAATCTGCTGATTACTTTCCTCAGGCTGTTCTCGAAAGCATTTTTGCCGAAACGGTTCCGCAGCTGTCCAACCGTCGTGCCGGATAGGAGAGGGTACGTAATGCATATCTTTGCATGTAGTAGTGGAAAGGGGAAGGCTACTAACCTGGAGATTCTTGCTGCTGTTGGCTGCATCAGGTCCTGATGCGGGCGTATCACAGACGAAGGCTTCAGCAAAGGCGCAGAAGTACTCCAGGCGAATGCGCTCATGAATGGCATGCTGATCAAGAAGCATCCATGTTTGCTTTCTGTGATCTTGAATGTCTGGCTTTTCCACAGTGGATGCATCGTGCCCCGAAAGGACGCCATAGTCATCGTGTGGCTGACCGTTCACCACCACGGCACTCCGCCCAACCTCTGGTCTTCGTCGAGGATGGTAAACTTGCATGAATCGATCCCGAAGTACCTGTTGGTATTTTCTCTCTAAAGTGCATGTTTTTGTCGTAGCCGTCTTGTCAGCCGTTTCCATTGACATTGTATACCTGTGCTGCCCCACACATCTTGAAGAAGAATACCTTTGCCCACACCCAATCATTTCTCTGTTTTTCAGAATAATTAGGATAAATTTGCGATCCCATTGCTGCACCACTACACCGGAGTCTGGATGTTGCGACCTATCACTGCTAGCAGCCACCTCCAACCATCTTCGTTGTTGCCGTTCACGCGTAGCCGCTGCGCCTGAGACAGGTGATAAGAAGTGAGATACCTCACCCTCTGAAAAATCATTTGGCCTTGATTCGAGTACCAGTGGAGTTGAACTTTTTATCGCAGTATTCGGCTTCCACATGCGCGGCATCGGACGAAAAGCCCTTGGAAGTGCCCAGAGGGGGTTACCGGTGCGAAAGGGTTCGTTCGAACTCTTAACGCATAATTCTTCTTCATTATCACTCTTTTTAATTTGGGTCGTCCTCAAAAATTGGTTGAACTTGTCCACATCATGTATACTGCCATTTAAATGGCCAGGCTCATTGTAAGGCCTCTGGGAATCAGCTGATGGTGAAAAACTAAATTGACGTAACACCCGCCGCAGACCACGTTGGTACTCTTTTACGTCACTCAGAGGTTTCACAGCAGTCATACTCTTGACACGCAGCAGAGGGGTACGTCGTGGGGCAGATGCGGGGCCTGATTTGAGGGTGATTCTCGCACGATCCCTATTACAGAATTTGGGGCTAAGCTTTGGGAAAGAGCCCCCCCTGTACTCTCGACCACGTGGGGCATTTAGTAATAAACGAATCGCCGGTAGTGGACAGCGGGGGGGCAATCGATAGACTTTGTGTGCTTCTGCTTCATTTGACCCACTGCTACGTAGGATTGCGGTAGTGGTACCGAACTCTACGGCGGATTCTGAAATGCGGTCCATCACATAGCCAAAGCGCAGTGCATGGGAGGAGACAGCTCCAGGTGAACGGTCAGATAAGTTTTGATGCATTAGCAGGTCATCAACCTGTTTGGAACCTAAAGAGAGGTCGTGAGAAACATTTTTATCGATACCCGTTCGAGATGCTTTGGTGGTTTCGGAAGTTTTTATCGTACTTCCCTGATGTCCACGCATGAGGACCACGCGTTTGCTGACTTGATTATGAAGTTTCGTGTGCCGACCGGTGTCTAGGACGCAGCATCTGGCCTGATCCACGTCGCTGTTTTTGGCAGTATTATTAGAGAGGCATTGTGCAACGGCGTGCTGATAAAGAACAGCAAAGTCGTCTGATTTCCTTGAAGAGTTTGATGTTAAGCAAGCCAGTCCGTCTTGAGAATGACACTGGGTAAAAGCATTGGGCATGTTGCTCTCTACAAGTTCTGCATTAGCAAGCACCATCAGGGGGAGCAGGTGGCTCTGCCCGTCTGCAGACTTCTCACAGTTTCGTAGGAGCACCCCGTAGGCTGGATGCGATAAGTCTACCGAATAGTAGATATCATTTGCACCAGAATATGGGCAGGATCCTGACGATAATACGGTACGCTGACTTTGCTTACGCGTGGGAACAGCAGCTACAATGAGTGGGCTTGGCATTAATCCTTCCACCTTCAGAGTTGACGAAAGTGTAGAGAACCAGTTCTTTCGTTTCGTTTCATTTGGATATTTAACGAAGAGGACACACAGGACCCGCTGCGCAGCACCCTCAACTACAGAAACTTGCAGAACGGCTTCGTTAAGGTCGTGTCCGACGCACCGCGTGGATGATTTCTCCTTAGCCATTTTGGCAAATTCGAGCCTCGACTTCGACACCTCTTTTCTGTCGACAATACCACTTCTTTGACAGGAGTGGCCGTGCTGTGTGTAAAACTTTTCCTCCCCTGATGCATTTCCTTCCGAATCGCAAACCATCTGTCCAGTACGCGCTTCTTCTCTAATTGCTTCGTTGTAGGGTATAACTACGTTCAGAGATGGATAAAAGGCCTTCCAGATACGAACTGCTAGTTGTAGAAGGTACTCTTTGACAACTTGCTCATCGTTAAGGTCATTAGGGTGCGAGTTGGCAACAACAATGACCTGAGGCGACAAGAGTAGTGGGGATGATACAGCAATATTAATGGCATCATCTTTTTTGAGTGGAGTTGTGGCATTGTTGTGGCTGAACCCCGTATTGTTCTTTGTTTTGTTGTACGCCAAAGAATTCATCCTACTATCGTTTTTAACCACTGCAGATGAGGTTCCTTTGATGTTGAAATCTGCCCCACAGGGGGGTAGTGCATGTTGTGGTATATTCGCTACATAAGAAGCTTTGAAACCGTCACTCCGCATGACACCAAATGCTTCAAGTTCATCTTGGTTTATCTGTGTTCTCCCACCTTCACTATGTTTCATTGACATCGGAGGAGGGGGGCAGTAGTTTGTGTAGAAAGAGAATACTACGCTGGGGTGCCGTTCTGCCTGTCGCTGCTTTGGAGCGCGCCAGACTGGGGACGTTTGCGCCTCCTCGGTTGATCCAGAGGGCTTATCGCGTAGTTCATGTGCGTTGGATTTATTGCTGATTCGTGTCTCCAGCTTTCGACAGCACCCTTCCCGATTCCGCTGCACACACAAACTGTAATGCTTACAGAGGGGGGAAAGCAATATTTCTACAGCCGTGCGGTAGGCGACCTCCCACACCCTATGCTCTTCACGCAGTCGTACCAACGTGAAGGCATCCTCTGTTGTATTAGATCGCTTTGGATTCATACTGCTGTGCCTGCATAGATGTGCTCCTGGAGACCGACTTCGCGGCAAAGATTCCGGTAATTTATGTAGCTGCGAAACGCGTCGTACATAGGGTGCACGTCGTACAGGAATATTATAAAAAACATCTTCAATATAGCAATGTATTTCAACATGACCTTCGAGGCAATGGCTCTTATCGTACTCCTCGGTTTGAGGCAGTATGCCTAGAAGGGCCCGCGACAATAGTGAAGGGTTAAGCCCAAGAACGGCACTTGGGATCAGAGGATGGTTGGAATTTTGTATACGATTGTCTTTGTCCGGATCCCATCCCTCAGCCATTGTATTCCACGATTTAGGGGGTTCGGGAAAGCATGGTGCTTTTCCATCAACCAACGTTGCTACTCCACCGCAAGAGGATAATTTTTCATCCATCCATATTAAGTCTAACAACAATATTGAAGAATGGTTACCAAAGTTAGATTGGGTCGTTGCATGCAGGAGGTTATCTCTAGCCGCGGTGTTATTAGTGTTTGGTGATGAAATAGGGCGGCCTGGACGAGGGTGGTGCTTCTCGTTGATATCGTTGGTGAAGAGGCTATGACTACTACATCGTTGCAATGGCGTGGGGCCCTTTCTCACCACTGGTGTACTTATGTTCAACGAAGCTCTAACGCCAACCCGACGGCTTACCATCGCTAATGCACGAAAATATTCCAAATCTAAAGTTACTTCAGCTTCCTTCTGCTCTTCGGAACAACTGCCGTCCGTGCGAGTCGTAGGGGACTTCCATTGATCGTCGTGCCATATCATTGAAATCAGGTTAGCATGAAATGGGAAAGTGAAGGAGCTTTGCACACAGGCATCGTGCTGTGTGATATTGGTAAATAAGACAAGCGATTGGCTCCATAAAACTGATGGAGTAACACTGATTGTGCCGGATTGATCTTGATTAATATTACTTTTTCCCCCTGAGACATCTTCTAGTGGAGCCAAGGAGGAAATTCTTTTTAATATGAAAGCTTTTACTACCTTCGCTTCTTCTGCCAGTTGATGCAGAGCGGCAGAAAAAGTCGGAAAAAGATATTCTGCGCGTACGCGCAGTGATTCCCTCTCTGAAAGCGGTATGATCTTTTTATTTTGAAGGTCTTTCATTTATCCTCCATGGGATTTATTGACATCTTCACGAAGTCACCAAGAGAGATGAAAGATAAGATTAATAGATCTAGTTACATATAGTTATACATTATGTTAGGAAGATGCAGTTTAGCACTCCATTCATAGGAAAACTCAATATATATATAAATTTAATCTGTCCCTTTAATTTATACATACACCAGTATACAAGAATAATAAGTAATGGTGATTCATAATCAGATAGCACGAGACGTGCATTTTCAGTTCTAATACTATATATTATATAAAGAATACATATTTCTTACCATACATATACATTGTACACATTCAACAAAGAGGGAATTGAATATTTTCATATAAAGTTTAGTTCTCCCCACTATGGTTGTAATAGTATCTAAGGATGGGTTGTATAAACCATTTTTCCACCATAATAATACGCAAATAAGGATGTTTATGACATAAGTAATATTATTCGATACTCCTGCAAAGGGCATCACATTTAAAACAAGAGAATTGCATCAAAAAGGCAAACCATAAAGGACCTATTCTTGATATATTTATCAGAATAGAGGTGAATATAAATCAAAAAGTAGTGAATTAGTTCGAATGAAGGTTGTTTAAAAAGTATAAAGGAAATAAAATTTATGCAGTGAAAAAAATAAGTATTGAATTTCTATTCATTTAAATACGTTGTGAGTATATTATTGTTCTTGAATCGATTCAGATGTCCTGTCACCAAAGCAACTGAGGAAAAGCATTCTCCATTGCTGCTGCGTGAGTTCGCTCAATGCGACCCGCACTTTAACCTGCACAAAGTGCCTGCTATTTTGTCGCAACAATGGATCGAGAATCCGCACTAGGTCTGCGAGTTCATTGATTAGCAATTGGCTCCTCTGAGGGATGCACTTGGATAGATCGTTCTGTGGGTTACAAGCCCCTCGTGATAGCGCTCTCAAGATGTCGGCGACATGAGGGGCAAGCTGCGGCATGGTTCGTATCCTTTCCTCTAGGACCTCGATAGGCTGGTGAGTGAAGGACCACCTCAGTGTGTAGAGAGCGTCGACGCACTGTTGGAGAACCCAGTTATGATTCAACCGGAGCTCGAGACATCTCCCAAGACACCGATCACTGTTCTGTACCAATAGTGGATTATCTGGGGGGCTCACCACACCAAGGTTGGCAGGATACACGCCAAGATAACAGCGTCTTTCTGAGGTCGAGATATGCTGCGGGGCGGGTTCAGAATAAAAAAACGTGACAACTCCTACCGCGCTCTCCAGGAACCTATGCCACGCCCTTCTGTAAGAGGATTGCTCAACATGGACGCAGTAATCATTGGGGTATGCTTTCACCACATACTGCTGTAAGCGAACACAACTTATGGAACCCAAGAACCCTTGCTCGCGAATCTCGTTAAGACTCGTTAGGTATTCTTCGGGCATGTCACTTTCCTCAAGTGCTTCGCGAATGGCGAGGGATGTTTCGCCACGCATGGTAGCAAGGATGCCACGCACAACCACGGTGAAGGCGCAGAAAGACATGGTTTTTTTTTGCATGAGCTCAAGATAAGGATGATCTTACTGACAAACGTCAGATTCGTGAAAGAGAGGGAAAAATAGTTACTTACCCAATTTTTCTTTGAGTAACCTCGTACCTTCCCAAATGAAAACGGACAAACTAAGTATGCGCATTTATCTAGAGCATGACGGCGGTTACCGGAGTAAATGTATTGAATTAACTACATTGAATTTTTTTTTTTCGCATTATTGATGCAAAATGAAAGTAATAAGCTCTGAGCATGACTAATAACACATCCTTCAAAACTTATCCTTCCATCGTCACCTACCTTTCTATACCAATGCATGCAAATACAATTATTGAAACAAATCACCAGTTTCCTACCCTTTATCCAGTGTACACCCCAGAGCACGTGAAAATGGTGAATTGATTCAGAGCTTCTCTAGTGCTTTCCGTAGACCTATATGATCCTGAGCGGACTGCGTCTAAAGGTGCTTTGTACGTTCTGAGCCGTCGTTTTGATGGGGTTTCTTTTCGGACGCTACTTCTTCATTTGACAACAGTCCACAGTTTCGCTCATGAGCGACGGCGCGCATCTGCTTTAGTCGCTCTGCTTCGAACTGCATTTCATCTAGCTCCGTGAACAATCCGATTTTGGTGAGATAGCGATGCAAACGGATATCGAACTCGTATTCAAGCATACGCTTTTGGGCCTTCCAGCGTGCCCGTTGATCCTCCATATCAACACTTGTGAAGTCGATTCGATATTCATGCCCTTCTGCAGTATCAAACTCACCGTAGCTACCGTGTTGTGGTGGGTATTCTGCAATTCGACAGAGTGACCGCCCTGGTGAGGTCTTATTGATGAACAAGGTTTTGGCGAGCGTGGCGAGGCTCATACCAAGCCATACCGGTGCTAGATAGGGTGGTATCAGAGGCAAGGGGGTAAGAATGGCAGTGATACCTCCGTCGCTCCATAGGCTAGCGGCAGGACCATACAACAAGCTCCCTGCCGCCAAGGTTCCATAGCCCAGACAAACCCTACGACGCATTCTTCGCACCCAACTATCCATGCGATCGTTGAATCCAAGGCGACGATGAAGGTGCTGGACGATGTTATATAGGGTAATAACCGATGCAATGGTGAGAGTGGGATCAATAGCGCACACTATAGTATCCGTAGGAATGGACGCTGCCACAGCTGAAGCAGTGGGTATCCACTCCAGTGATGCCACAGGGTCTGTTTTTGTGCTCAGCACTACTTGGCTAAGCGGGCTTATGATATGTGCACTTGCACCTTGAGTAAGTCGATCTAAAAGTAGATACGATGGTATGCCGAGCGCGTAGAGAGACATGAACGCGGCCATGGAATGTGGGACGAACATTTTAATATTATTGGTTCGGTGGCTGCGGAAGAGACGATTCCTGTCATTTTTGAGCTTCTGTGCAGCGACTTTCTTTTCCCAGATAACAGCGTTAGGGTGCTGGGAAATGTATAGAAAGTCCCTGTGAGCTTTCTGGAGCTCCGGCATTGCAAGCGCCATCCGAGCGACACACTGATCACCATATATTGTCCATATCAGGGAAAAGGAACGAAACAACACGCCACCCAGAACGAGAACACTGAATGGAGAGGTGATACCTGCCCACTGTGAGATAAAGACAACACTGCTTGCTAAGACGTCTGAAGCGGCACCGCCGTGCCGCACTGGGGACAACCTAATACACATTCAGATGAAATGTAAATATCGATCTAACACACAGCCCCCTCTTTTATTCTTGTATTTGTTATGCAACGAAGAATGTTTAATACACTAAGTGATTTATGATCGAAGAGTAAAAAATTTATTTTATCACGGTGATTATGCCATTCTTG
Source organism: Phytomonas serpens 9T (assembly GCA_000331125.1). Classification (NCBI taxonomy): domain Eukaryota; phylum Euglenozoa; class Kinetoplastea; order Trypanosomatida; family Trypanosomatidae; genus Phytomonas; species Phytomonas serpens. The sequence goes on from AIHY01000696.1 coordinate 10,098, forward strand.
CATACCTAAATTACATCAGCGAAACCTTTACTTTGACCCTGCTCTCTTTCCTGTTTATTTATTCATGAAATCTAATATAACACTGAATCTGACAGATGTGTGCTCTATGGCCTCTATAAGGCAATATCCACTATACATTAAGGTGTGTTATGCATGTTTCCTTCCTCTAAAGTGTACGCAACGACGGATCTGTTTTTCTATAGGCTTTCTTTACGTAGGGACTCATTGACGTCTTTGTGGGCACAACGCACATGTCATTTTCAAAGGGCTAGTGATTTTCAAACTACCTGGTGCTACTACAACGACTACTCCAATCACTGTTTTCACTGCTATTTCCGTGTTCCCTCAGGGATGAAGCTTCATGCAACCTTAGCGACGTTTGCCCAATGCTATTGTGAACACTGGATACTGTACTTACCTCTTTTGTGATTCTACCTTTAAACTCCTGTGGAGGAGGAGTCGTAGCAGTTCTTACCCCCAAAAGGACGTCATCCAACTGCTGCTTGACGAAGTTCTCCTTCACGCACAACGCTTCCCATCGCTCTTTTCGTCTTTGCTCTTGTTCGGCAATTCGTTCGCGTTGTGCTTCGGTTTGCTCTATCGGCCGCGTCTTCGTATCGTGCTCAAGTAAGAGCTCTTTAGTCCCAATCGGCAAACATAATACGTTGCTTGAGCTGGAATCCATCAGAAATGGGGTGGATCCTATTGCTGTTGACAGTCTTTCCATCCGCGCGTGATGCTGATACGGGTAGCCTTCGTTAGGAGTGGTATTATGTACAGGTTCGTGCACATTTTCACCAATTTTGATGCCTGAGGAGTATCCAGATATAATAGGCGATGCCGCCCTTACACGTCCAACTCGCGAATATGTCGTATTATTGTCATCACCTTCGTTGCTATTTTCCAACTGTCGCGATTTGAGAAGCGAGAAGCGTGCCCTTTGCAGAAGAATCGCCTCCGCTTGTGACCCATAGTAAGCTACTTGCTGAGAACTGGAACAACGACCAGTATATTCGAGATCCCTGTTTGAGGTCCCCTCCGATGCTTGTCGTCGAGTTTCACCTTCCCCAATTGAAGTGTTGTGCATATCCTTGGCTGGTAGGTCTTCTAGACGATTTTCCAAGATCGATACCAGATGTTGCCACTTGCGCTGCCTCGAATTTTTTTCAGCTTTCCACGACTGTTCAAATTCCCCCAGAAGACGCTCTGTGTGCGATAGTTCACGGCGCACAGTTCGACTACGTTGATCTTCCAAGGTTCTTAAGCACCCACCTTGCGGACCCTGAGTTTTGCCTGCAGCTTCACCGCATTTATTTCTCTCTATGCCATGAATAACAGCTTCAATGGGGCTTTCGTTTCCACATCGAGTTTTATTAATTAGACAGGCCCGCAGCGTCTGCACCCCAGCCCGCCACCGTTCCATCTGTTTTTCCATCTTCCGCCGCTGATAATTCCAATTGCAGGAGGCGAGGGCGATGGACTGCGCAGTTTCCGCTAGCCGTGTATCTACCCCTTCAAGCTCCTCTAAAAGCTCCGCCAGAACGCGGAGCTTGCGTTCCCTTGTGTTCCACAGATCATCCATAACATCATCGAGCTGATGGATGAGGGCTCGTCGCGGCTTAACATGCTCTTCTCGCCAGCGCTGAATGCCCTGTATGACCTCCTCACTGAGGGCTGAGGGCAACCAATCGATCGCGTCCTCGCGTCGTATAATGCGATGCCTGACATGTGCGCCGGCAAGCGCTTCCCACGAATCGATCAGTGCATGACATGTTATGCAGTATAGCGCAACGTTACCATTATCATGTATCTCATTCGTGGATACATGCGTTGTGTGTGTAGGCTCCGCTAATCTCTCCGCCGCATGCACGCACCCCAAAGTTGATGAAGATATCCTCTCCGAGTCACCCATCTCAACATGAGAGGAGCTGGGGATCTCCACATCCATAATTAGGTCTATATGTAAGAAAGACATTAAACACACACAAAGGGGTATACGGGGAAAGAAAGGGACGTGAGCAAGAGTAAAATAACATGAATTAGAACATTCTCAATAAATGGTAGATTCACAACTAGTTCAGATACATCTTAAGGGGAGAAAAAAGGAAAACAAGTTTATCTCATTGGTTCAGGCTCTTTTCTTGATGTTTACTGGCTCTTATATTCAGTGTATTCTTCTATTAAGCACGGTTTTATGCACCTGCATCTAGATTACTAGTTAGTCATTTGTTTATTTTCTTAGTCGCTTTGGTATCGCGACAGATGACGCTACATTTTCGTCGAGGCGCTCTCTCCGACGGCACTTGTCCACCTCGTTGGAGCGCTGTATCGTTGCCTTATGCTTCCATGAGATCTCCGTTACGCGGATGTTCATGCCTAGATCGCTCTGTCCACAACCTCCCTCCTCAGCGCCGAGGGTTGTCGTCGTGAAGCTCCATTGGTGGACCCCTCCGCGTTTCTCCCGTGTGACTTCAGCTAAAATTGCTTGATTCAGCTGTTCTAAATCGATATCGCCGGCGGTTTGGCTGTCATGGTGTCCCGCTGAGGGGGGATAATCTCTACGACATTGATCAATGAGCATCCGCGCCACACGCTCGGCGTCGTAGGGCGCATCGCAGACAGAGGGCCCGGAAAGTGCCTCCACCTCGTTTTCCGCATCAAGTAGCTTTAAAAAAGGGCCCTCGACATCAGTCACCCGCTGCTCGCAGAAATTGACGACACGACACTCGCTCGGATTAGATTCTAGGATCTCGCTTAGAGTGTAGAGCAGACTTGGCCAGTCTTTGGGGTTACCGTAAAGGGCATCGCATAGAATTACCAGGTGCACCGGGATCCTAGCCTCGGCCAGCACCTCTTGACTGGCCGAAATTCCAATTTTTCTTTTCTTCTTTCCACCCCCATCTCCTTCTTCCACGTCGATAGAGGTGTGCGATGCGAAGACGCGCTGACAGCCCCGCATGGGAATGGAAGGCTGGCGTACTGCATTGAGTGCCTCGACAACAGCGGATACCAAGGCCGCATCCTCCCTTAGAGTATTGACCTTGTCGCTATCCTTGCCTGTTGTCACACTGAGCTTCTTTAATCTTTTTCGGATGTTAATTGATACACTAGGGCCCCAGCGCCACTCCAGCGCTTCACAGTACCCAACGTCGCCGCTGCGCTGCTGCACACGCCGCCGATTAAGTTCGATGTTATACTGGATGAGGGAGAACAATTCCTTTAGGTCCGTTATGCACACTGTAGCCCCACCCATCGCGAGAGCAATTCCAAGGCACCCAACTCCTGCTCCCAGCTCCACAATCCTCTGCCCTTTTAATGATGGCAACGACGCGAGGACATGTTCATGTAGCCAACGCAGCGCTGCACTATTGCTATTCCATAGGACAGCCCCCAGCTGGTCCTCCGCGTCTTCCAGCCCCTCTCCTAAATCGTCTTTCTCCTTTTCCTCAGCTCCTTCCAACACCGTGGGCACCGCCCAATGCCGCGCGCGAACGCTGCCGTACGGACTCTCGACCTCTTCCTCAACCCATGTCAACATGCTGATAATTGAGAGAGGCCCTCAAAAGCGGCAAATGAGGTCCACTCGAGAATTGATGCAACCTTTGTCACCCCCCTCCCCCCGCTTTGATGGGTGTGATTCTCTCTCGAGACTGACGTGTGGATTATTTTCACGAATGCCAATATCATGAAACACATATATTTTAGAAAAATAAAAAAACGAATAAAGGAGGGATTGTATTACCATAGAAGTAACTATTCACCGAAAGAATATCAACATATAAATATATATATATATATATTTATATACAAGTAAATATT
>AIHY01000698.1:0-11099 GCA_000331125.1 Phytomonas serpens 9T
TTTCCCTAGATCGAAAGGAGGTCTCCCCATTAAACGCTTATAAAATATTTTTAGGTTCCTCTGCGAAGGTGGCCACGATAGAGGACTGTCATGCGATGTGTGATTTGGTTGTGAATTATTTACGCACGCAAACTAGTCGAGCATCTTGTAGTCGTGAAACCCTCTTACTTCGCGAGCTGGCACGATGCTGCGCGCAAGGTCGTGTGCAGCTTACCTTATCCGATACCTGCGGACTCGCGTTGGCTTTCCTGAGAGCCTGCAAGAGTCTAAAGTGCCGACCTGAGGCATCCACGGCATCTAAGGCGTTCACATCGATTCCCTCACCGAAGTTGGATATAAATCTTCCAGCTTTGATTGTGGGTGTAAATGCACTAAATCTTCTGGGTAAATGGCAGGCCGTAGCTAGCGTTTATGCTCGTTGGCGTCGCAAGCAGTGTGAGGGGGTGTTGCCAGCGCCTCCGAGCAGGCAGCATGAGGGGACGCATCAAGTATCTGACGAGAGGGAGCAGCTGGTGGACGTGTTTTCACGTATGGTATACTACTTACCGCACCACAGGCAGATCGAATGGGCGCGACGAATCTGGAGAGAGCAGCGAAGCAAATTTAGCATTTTATTGCAAGAGTTGCTAGTGGGCGACACCAGGGAGACCTCGAAAATCCTACATGCGACGGCGGCGCTCCTCAGGCAGGGTAGAAAGGATCATCATAGCACTGAAAAGCGTCTTCCACCTCGCGCAAAAGAAGCTCTCATGCTCGAAAAAAAAAAGCTGTTGGGCGCAAGTTTCTGTACATTACATACCGAAATGGCCCTTCGTCATGTGGTTCGAGCGTGCGGAAAAGAGCGTGTGGAGCCGAACGATATCGATGAGCATGGGTTTCAGCGGCTGCTGAAAGTTCTCCCTGGTCGTGATGCAGCCGAGGCTCTTCTCTTTCTCCATGAAGAGAACGCAGAGACTGTGGAGGATCTCTGGCTGATATCGGTCATGGCAAACCCTGACGTATCGATTGAACAGCTAGGGAGGCTTCGCGCCACTCGACCATACTCAGCAACGGTCTCGAGCGCCTTGACTGTCGCTTCAGGATTGTTGCAAAGTAACCCCACCGCGGCTCTGAAAGGTCTACTCAGACTTATAATGATTTCTGAAATTTCCGAATCGCAGCGCTCTCTGTGCGCTGCCCTTTCTAAATTTATGCAGCGTATGTGCGAGAGTGCAGAACTCGTGAGTGCTTTCAAGGCAGCAAACAACATTGAGGAAAACCAGCGACTAGCTAGAGCAATCTACAACCGCCTTCTTGAAAGTTCATTCCTTGTAAAGACTATCAAGCATGATCGCAAGTCTCTTATGATGCTGCTTAAGAATCCAGAAGCCCTGAGTCCGCTGTTGATCCTTGGGTATCTCCATCACGTTCTGAACCGTTCTTTGCAGCATCCCATTAAAGCGTCTTTTTCGTCTCACATGCTGCGAATGGCCGCCACTCATACACGCGATTGGATGTCTGCAATTTATTTTTTTAAATGCATTCGGTCACCAACGATAGAGGAGCGGTGTTTGGTCGTGTATGCTTCTCGAGGTTGCCCAGACGCCATGAGCTACCTCGTCATCTCCCGCCGCTTTCTCGAGGGCTGTCCAGAGCAGGTAGTAGTGTGGTGTGATGAACGGATTGGTTCGGACGAGAAGTGGCGCGTATCGCTTCGTCTTTTCGAAGCTGCTGCGGCACGGACATCTTCTCGGGGAGGGTCCTCCACAACATCGGTGGAGGCCGCCACCCGTGCGCTGAACGGGCCGTGGGATTCGTCTGACGAGAAGACGTTTTCGTCGGAGGAGGTTGGCCATGAAAAAGGAAGCCTAACCCATCCGGATGCATCCGAGAGCATTCTGCAGGGCATTCTTTCTCAATGGAATGAGCTGGATTGCGTGCGAGCGTTGGAGCTTCTTCGCCGTGCTGGCTTTGTACGCTCTCGACCTGAAGTAGGGGAAGGAGGCGCAAAGCCCAGACCACCACCCAGCGGGCACTTGGAAGGGGTAAATGAGGAAGGAGACGAGCTTCATATAGTCAAACTGATTAAAGCTCAACAACAGCGATGCCTGGCGTGATCAACGTCACTTTTAATTTTCGTTGTACTAGGGGAAAATGATACTAACCATTATGGTGATAGTATATCCCCCTCTCCCCCTCCTCCCATTGCTGATGGTACTGTGCATTTTTGATCCTGTCGGATGCTTTTGTACAATAACAACATTCAAACAACTCTCATCCGATCCGGACAGTATTGCTTGCACATCTTCTCTTGTTATTCCAAGCCAAGGATATTTATTAAAGAACTCTAAAGAGCTAGTTGTCCTCTGGATTTATCAGCATTTGGACTTTTTCCAACTTTTTTTGCTTTATGCATAATCGTTTTTAGTAATTGTCTTCATACATGTGTGAAACCAACGGCGGTAATGTGAATGAGATAGTATTTCTAGGATCTGGGCGTAGAAACATAGTCCTTGGGATTTGCTCGTTGGAACTCCAAAAATTGGGGATTCTCACGTCTTTGGAGAACCCCAGTGAGATCGTGTTCCCGTATTATGTCGCGTTACGCATCAGCGATACGCCTCAGTGGGAATGTGAGGAATGCGTCCGGGCGCTGAAGCCGTTTGTCGGGGGTCGTAAAATTATTCCCCTAACTCCTGAGCTACGAGCACGCCTTTTGTCGAGTGTCGCGCCGGACCATCTTGCCTTGGTGCGCAACGCCACCGACGCGATGCTGGTTCCCAATTTCACCGCCAATCCGGCGGCCCTCCTCTGTCTCCTCCGTCGCCGTCCACATCCAGACTTCCTCCCCCTACCTACGGGAGTGGACGTGGCGAGGATCGCGGACTACACGATCGAAATCAAACCCAAGGGCGCGTGGCGGCGGCCACGGGTGATCGGGATTGAGGTGGACGGCCAGGCCCACTTCCTCCACCCCCTTAAACACACCCACTGCCGCTACGCCCTCATGCAGGGCTACCGTCTCGCGCGAAAGGGGGGCCGTCCCACCCCAGGGGAGGCCGTGTACTGCCCCAACCTCCTCTTCCGCGCGGGCCTCTCCACGCGGGAGGGGCTGCGGCGCCTGGCGTCGTCGGCGTCCCCGGGACGGCAGCTCCGGGGGGTCCCGGACGGCCCCGCACGCCTCCCCTCGTCCGCGTGGGACCGCCTCGCGGACGCACTCGACGCCTCCGGGGTTGCACCCGTCCTCGCCCGTTTGCAGACGTTTGGCTGTGCGGAGGGAGGGGAAGAGGGGGAGAGGGAGGGAGAGGGGGTGGAGGTGCTTGACGTGGAGCTGCTCTGGCGGTGGCATACCGCGGCGGATCCGGGCTCGGTGCGATGGCTGCTCGACGCCTCCGCAGCAGCCCACGACCTCACAGAGGGTCCCAAGAACGACCTCAAAGAGGGTCCGAAAAACGGTTTCGACGATGGCCTCGACGAGTGTCGCTGTGGGGACGCCTCGTGGCGGGCGCAGGGGGTGGCCGAGGGCGTGCCGCCGCACATCGCGGTGCCGCCTCTGCTCGATCGGGAGACCTGCACCCGTCGCTTCTACGCCGCGATGACGGCGCGGGATGTCTCGATTCTGGTGGCGGTTTCGGAGCCGCACTGCGTCGGGGCCMCGGATGATGCGATGGGGTGGGGTCAAAGCGCAAAGGTGATACGGGATTCCCGGGATGACGCGGTTGGCGTCTTTGTCGACTACGGATTCCCCAAGGGCGGTCTTTACCACGTTGGGGTCGTGGACCTCGATGATAAGAGCCACAAAACACTCCAGCACTATTTTGAATACGATGCTGACATAGTTAACGCGTTCAGTTCGCTTTATTCTCTGGCTTAATATATCAAGCAGGGCTAGGTTGATTGTATTTCGCCTTTGAGCCGCATCCACCTCTTTCTTCCTGCCACGTCTTCTATTTTACTCTTTATCGTCTTTATCTGAACGAATTATATTTAACATACCTTTTTGAAGGACCCCTAAAGTGGTCTGTTGCCTTTTCTAAAAGTCTTTTATGGACTAACAACCTAAGTCATTTTCTGTATTACTGTTCTCGATTTGGTTGATTTGGCTATATATTCCTTGTCTATGCCCAGCTAAGTTATCCGAGATGTTGGTCTTGTTGCCACTTTTCAAATTCACCTTTGTTGTATTCTTTATTTCTACATTTTGCTGAATACTCTAGTGAGGGTTACTTCTCAAAAAGATTTTTAGTATTTTATTCCACAGAGCAGTGTCTTCATTGCGAGGAAAAGAGCGAATTTGAATCATCGCCACGATGACTACCGACTACAGGAAACCGGAGGCAAGCTATATTGCAGCCAAAGACGAGGAAGAATTGGTAAACCGACTTTACACACGTTCTATAGAAAAAAAAAAGGCTTTACTCGAAGAATCGGAGAGGCGTTTCTACCCAGTTGCTGAGCCAATTAAAATATCTCCCGAGCAACTGCAAAAAAGTATAGAACGGCAAGTAGACCATGAAATGGCCAGACGGCAGGCTCGCGCTCAGGAAGCGGATGCGTCGCTATACGGCTCCAATAACGGTCCCGCTGCGCGGTCGGGTCGTGGGAACGGAAGGATTGCTGCGCATACCTTGACAAATGATGAAGTGGCCGACTCCGTAACTAGACTTTACAACCAGTCATTAGAGCGAAAAAGGGCAAATATGTCGGAAAGTGCGAATCGGTATCTGTTTCACCCATCAGAGGGGAAAAAATTACCTGAGAAAGAGATCCAGGAGTATGTCAAAAAAATGAGCCAGCCCCGACAAAGGGAATATACTATCGATGAAATCAATAAGATATATGGATTGATGTGAAAAGAAACTTATTGATCCAACTTCTCCACACATTATATGTATAGGTTGCTATTATACACAAACCATCTGCTTAAATGTAAGGATACCAATTCTGATGTAGGACACATCTATTTGATTTTTTCGTACAAATGTCATTTGGACTTGGGAAAATTGTTTTTCTAAAACTGAACTCCATTTTTTAGCAAAATAAAAAAGATGCCTACACGCCAGGCAAAATCAATTTTTTACGATTAATAGTATTCCTTCACCTACCAGACCACATCATTAGAGTCGTGGATGGATGAACAGGAGAACGTGGACGCTCCGGACGCTTTGCTTGGGTTGCGTGAGCAGAAACGTCGGGAGCCCGTGATGAACACAGGTTCTACTCGAGAGCGCGTCGCCGATGCGGTTTTATTCCCCTGCACTCATCACCACCGCGCAGTGGTTCTCTGCACCTCCGCCGGGAAGCGTCCGGGCGCGGCCCCCTCTGCCGTGATGGGGGCCACTGTCTTTTGGATAACCTGCCCCCACCTAAATAACGTCATCGCGCGAATCGAGCGAAATGGCGGAATTCAGCACGTTGCACAGGTTCTTTCGCGCGACGCCGCCGCAAGGGCTGCACACGTCGCCTCCCACGTGCGGTATGGGGAGCGGGTGAAGGAGCTTCTGACTGCTCCGCAATGGCAGTTCTTCGTTTCGCATTTCGTGGAGCCCGGGGAGGGGTTGCCGAGCCGGCGGTTCGGAAATGCAGCAGTGAGCCACGCCGACGATGTCAAGTGCCTCCACGCATGGGTGGCGCAGGCGTTGGGTGGGGCAGCAAATCCGATTGGGGAGGGGGTAGTGAACTTTATCCTGTTTTTGCACTTCCTCATGAGTCAATATAGTAAGGGAGCTGCCAGCAAAGATGATGACGCCTCTCTTAAGATGTGTATGAATTCTCCAACGCTTTTTTACGATTTCTTAACGCAAGCTGTTTCACAGGCCCCCCAAAGTGAGCGAGAGATCGAGTTTACGATCGAAAATGAGCGAAAAAAGGGACTCGTTTCTTGGATTACCGATCTCAAGGCGTTGGAGACCATGCAACCTGATCTTTGTCAACGTTGCTTAGACGTGTTTTTATTTTTGGAGGGAAGATCCCCTCGAATTTCCTCAAAGCGTCGGCTAAACTAAAGCTTCAAAAAGGGGACCGCGTGTGGGTGATGGAACGTAACAGAGGGGCTTTGTAAAATGGAGGAAGTGATTTTATTAATGGGAATCTGTAAAATCGGATAATATGGTGCTTGGGATAAGAAGCACCAAAAAATATAACCATATCCGTAGGGTAGAGAGTTATTAACTTCATTATATCAATCATGGCTTACCGTTTATGATGATTATCCCTCTTTTCCTTGATTCTCTTAGAGTATCTATCAGAATTTAACTACTTTGCATTTGTATCTAAGAGAACGATATACATATTTTTTCGCTTGATTCTTTTAATCTAAAATCGCATCAAGTTTATCTTCATAAAAATGGCGTTCTTTGCTTCTTTCTTCATCAACCAGGTAATAACGCATCCCTACCATATTGCTCTGGAGCTAATCTTCGCCACAGTTCTGGTCTATATCTTTTTGCAACACCTAAAACGGCGTGCGTCGAAGCTCCAGCTTAAGGCGGCCCGCTCGGCAAAAATGCCCTCCCCGGAGGAGCAGGAGCGACGGCTTGCCGAGTTTCAATCCAAGCTCTTCCGTCAAGGGGAGCCGATCACCTCGAATGTGGTGGTGCCCAATTTCAAAGGGACATACTGCATCCTCTCGCGCGATGGCTGCCACGTGCAGGTTGAAGGGGGCGTGTTCACGAAGCCGACGGAGTGCCTGGACCTCGCCACCTACGACTACCACTCCTTCTCGACGGAGCCAAGCATCGTGGAGGCGGCGCGAGAGACGGTGGCGGCCTACGGCGTTGGGAGTTGCGGGCCGCGGACGTTTTACGGCAGCATTCGACCGCACCTCGAGTTTGAGGAGCGCCTCGCGCGTTTCTGCGGCACGGACGACGCCAGCGTCTTCAGCTTTTCCTACGCCACGATCTCGACGCTGCTCTCCTGCTTTTCCTCCCGTGGGGACTACATCGTGTGCGATCGAGGGGTGAACACGGCGGTGATGGAGGGCTGCGTCTTGACGCGCTGCAACGTTTCCTACTTCGCGCACAACGACCTCGCCAGCCTCGAGCAGGAGCTGAAGGCGATTGCTGAGAAGGACGGCCACCTGAAGCCGCACCGGCGGATGGTGGTAACGGAGGGCGTGTTTCGGAATACCGGGGAGATCTGCCCGCTGCCTGGGATCCTAGAGCTCTGCGAGAAGTATAAGTTTCGCATCACGCTGGAGGACAGCTATGGATTCGGTGCGATCGGGAAGACGGGACGCGGGACGCCGGAGTACTTCGGGATTCCCACCTCGAAGATCGACGTCTACGTCGGATCGCTGAGCACCTCGCTCGGAACGGTGGGCGGGTTCTGCGCTGGTGAGGCCTCCATTATCGATTTCCAGCGACTTACCGCAACCGCCTACGTCTTCTCCGCTTCATTGCCGCCTTATGTGACCGCATCCACGTCTGCGGTGTTGGATCTCATTGATAAGGACCACAGTTATGTAGAGCGACTGCAGGAGAACGCAAAGTTTATTCGTCGTCGTCTCCGCAAGGCTCAAGTGAACCCGAATAAGATTGCGCTGGTCGGGAACGATGACAGCACATCCCCATTGATTTACCTCCAGGTCCCGGATGCCTACGTCAAGGAACTGACCTCTGAGGTAGTGGAAGGCAAGCTGCAACAGGTCGTCAACACCGTGGCAGAGAATAAGGTTATCATTCTTCGCCACCTTTTTTCAACAAGTGAGCCGTGCTTAAGCCAACCCTCTCTGCTTATAGTGTCCAAGAGTAAGGCCAGCGAGGATGAACTGAATGAAGCTATGAATGTCATTGTAAGAGCACTGGAGATCGAGTTTTCGTAAACCGATGCACATAAAGTTGCACATACAATCAACCAGGTAATTATATTTTCAGGTATGGTACGTATCTCACTTCCTATTGTTTTTATTTGACACACATTTACTGTTGGCATAGAATAAGTTAGCGTTTTTCTTATTAAGTAATCGAATCTTAATGCTTGAGCAAGCGGAATAAATGATGTATCAAAGCGATTGTATTTCTTTACTTATTCGTCCTTTCCATTGCTTCATTCTGTATTTAAAATTCGTTTGTTTTTTATTGCATATTAAATGCACGTGAATGAATGTGTGTGAGTGGAATTGCTGTTGTTGTCTCTTATATAAATTTTAATTGTATCGTGGTTGTGGGGAAAGCGATACAGGCAAATTAATTATTGTGCATACTCAAAGCTATATCAAAAATGCACTATTTTAAGCTTTTGTTTTAATTTAAGTGAACATAAGCAAATATATTATACTATGCGTGGCTTTATACGTTATACGAATATGCGTGTAATATCGTTTTTCAAGCTAGAAAAATGCCAACCAGTATCATTTCGGATTATTTTCGGTATTAAGAGGAGGAAATGTATGTTGTATCCATAATTATATCTAGGTTTCTCATTTTTTTTTAATTAGATTTTTTTCGATGAGTTTTGAAACTAAAGCCAATTTAATGAACTACTATTACGTATTGATTGTTCTGCTCATTACAAGTGAAGGCATATTGTTTGATGTTGAAGCCACACTGATACACTAGCTTCCATCGAGGCTTTTCCTTTTTGTGCACTAAGTCACCCCACTCCAAACAAATAGAAAGTGCATAAAACCAGTCTTCCTCTCTAATATTTTTCATTGCTCTGTTTTTGCTAAAGCTGAAGTTTTGGGGAAGGGGAAAGGCATGTCTTTCCATTTCGCGTCCGCGCCACTGAACTTTCAGCGGTTTCTCGATCTCACGCGATCGGGTTCTCGCAGTTTGTCTCCTGAAAATGAACTCAGACAGATGGTAGTATCATCTACGTCGAGTTCTCACATCAAGCAAGATGCTTTGCTAGGCTCTTCCAGTGCCTGTCCTACCAATTCAAGGTCGAATCAGCTCCAGCAAGCGTCATATAACGATTTTGCAGGATCGACGACATCCTTGAAAGCAAGCTCGTCGTCAATTGGGGAGGATCCCTTTGATGGAGCGGTGAACCCTTTGCTAAAATACACCGCGGGAATCCGAAAGGATTACTTGAGCAGTTATGATTTGGAGGAAGAAGGGTGTCTGAGGGGCTCTAGCCATGAGGTGATGAATGAACTGGTTGAAGAATTCAAGACCTTTTCATTATGGCAGTACGGTAGTCCTTTTTATTACCCGGTTACAGACCAATTTTACTGCTGGAACCTGCATCCACTTCAGCTCAAGTACAAAAATGAGTACGACGGTATGGAGGGGATCAGTTGTGATTTTTGTGGCTACACAGAGTGGCTTACGACGACCAACGAACCTGAATCGAATCCAAAGTCTTTAGATAAATCGACGAATCTGTCGCGTGAAATCTGTGATACTTCCAATATTGAGGTTTCGAATAAACACACGCAATATGAATCGCAACATAAACGCGTCAAACAAGAAGAAACTGCACCAGAAGCACCAAAGTCATGCATTGTGTTTCATCACTGTCCTGTCTGTAGTGTGGATCTCTGCGCGGCATGTATTGCTGAAATTCGTTTGGATGATCGCTATCATGCGCCCTGTCGGCAGTGTCTGCGGTGCAAGGAATACCTCTCCCAACAGCAGGCAGCTGCGCATCGCTGTAGAGGCACTAGGGCCACCGCGCGTGCTGTTTTGGCCAAAAAGGAGGAAGCAGAGGATATGAAAATCTCAATTCAAAACTTTCCACATAGTGGGGATTGTACTACTCCGGAAGAGGACCTTCATTCTACCTTTGATAGCCATATTGAGCGCAAACCAGCAACACGAAAGCGAACCAAAACTGTGAGTGATGTCGAACTGTTGACCAGTAGCTCTCGTGGGATTCAGATTCCGGATGCGAAGAGGTCCAACTTCGATTTCCATGTTTCATCCCATGCGGGGGCTGAATTGATCCCAAGGAACATTCCTTCAATGCCGCTGAAACCTGGGAGTTGGATGGAAGCGGAGAATGTATTGGCTTTAGCTCATTCGAATGAGAAGACTAAGCCAAAAAGACGATCTCCGGCAGTAAAGAGGGCACCAAAGCTTGACAGTGGCTGGGAAGTTTGTATCACAACAAGTACTCCTGAGGAAATAGCGCAAGCGGAGTGGATACTGAAAGAGATACCCATTCAACCAGTTCATCAAAAAGTTAACGCTATGCAGGAGACCTTGTATATATTAAAAACAACTACACGACTAGCTGCAGAGAACTGTGCACGACTTGCCCGTGAAGCCGGTCTCCTCGCTTCCCTTAGGAAGTTCTAAAGCTACGTTTTACAGAATATGTGCAAATCAAACTTCGATTAGTCTTGTGTAACATTATTGAGAAAGGAAAAAACCTCCTCATCCATAAAATTCCAAATCTATTACTATTCTGTTATCATTTGTGTCATACCGAACTTGAGATGTCATCCGGGTTCTTCCTTTCTTGACTCATTGATGTTTCCTGTTTTCATCTCTTACCGACTACAATACCAAGGAAAGGTAGATCCAAGAAGAGCCATCATTCCATTCCTGCAAAAAAAAGTTAGACCAGGCTCTTTAAGAGGCAGCATACGTAGAGAAACCATTTTCTTGTTCCACCAATCGCACGGGGTTGAGGGCTAATTATCTTGACAAGGGTGTGGCTCATGGCAGTCGTCGAGGTAGGTACGTGGAATGTACGTGCAGGATACATTGGGGATGTCGCGTGCACGCGTCAGCTACGATCCCTATGCAGCTGCGTTGCCCCAGAAGAAACGGATTTCATATCGATGATCAAGGCATCTTCCAGTGGCCTGGATGGTACGCTTGGCGCGAAAGGGGGTCATGGCGCCCAGACCGAAAATGGTTCCGCCGGGGAACCCCCCATAAAGGCGCTGTGGACGCTCGACGCCTTCCAGCGAGACGGCGCCCGCCACCTGGACTACCTCCATCGCCTCAAGCGCGGCATTCTCCGCTGCACCCCGGACGACCCCCTTCTGCTCGTCCTGCCCGAGCCCTGGCATGAGGACTTGAAGGTGATGAAAGGGCTCTTCGAGACCGTCCTGGAGGCCCCTGAGCTAACCCGGCTGGTGTACGCCGGGCGGCCGAGCGTGGGGTGGGCCTTCGCGGCCGCCCGGGCCTCCGCGGTGGTCCTCGACGTCGGCCACCGCCACTCCC
>AIHY01000699.1:0-12816 GCA_000331125.1 Phytomonas serpens 9T
AGGAATCGGCATTACCAGTGCGTATGCTGGCATATTCTCTGCCTTTTCTGATGTCAACCCCGTAATGCAGACCATTTCACATCTGCATATGGTACACCTACATGTAGATCGTTACACTAAATGCATACCAAAGCTCAGCGACTTCGTGCTGTACTCTTGTAGCGACTCCAAGGGAATCAATGACAGTACCCGTAAAAGGCTTATCTTCAAAGCCTTTCTAACCCAGCAGAACGGGCCAGCTGCTTTTGACAGTAAAGAATGGGGAACATTTATAACTTACGGTAGACGCATGCAACCAGTCGATGTAGAAGAGGCAGTTCTGCGTGAATTTGGGAGCGCCTGTGGATTTCTTGCATATGTTTGTGGCCCGCTGCAGTTCATTGAAAATTTCTCGAAAACTTTGCTTTCAATGGGGGTGTCGGAAGCTGACATTATAACAGACCAACTATAATTGTATTAAAATGTGCAGAGGGCATGCTAGGCGGTTTCCATTGTTTTATATTTTGTTTAGTTTAATTTGTTAAACTTATACTTTCATATTGTCGGTATGTGTATTGGTAACAGAATCCTTGACTTTTTTTCGTAGGGAACGCTAGTTTTTAAAAATTACCCATTCATATGTATGTAGTTCTTATTTAGATATTAATAAAAAGAAACTTAAATCTTTTAAGGTAATAAATTCATAGATGATCATTGTAAATACAAGATCTGATTGCGCATTAAAGACAGTTTTAGCTATACCCTTTGCATATTTTTGTGAACCCAGTTTACGTATTATGGCTTGATTGTTTGGTTCTATTTTTTCCCCATATTCCTTTCCTTTCCTGGTCACTATTTGTGTTCTTTATATAAGACCTGGAAAAAATAAAATATTACGATACGCATTCTTTTTCTATTCTAGCTACTATATAAATTAATACCTTTCAGACGTAAGCATTAACTAGACCAGTTTTCAAATGGGTACGTTTAATAGTACTTTAATCAGTAGTTCGCAATCCACTTCCACTGCCCAAGATCTGCTAGATTGGGGAAAGCCACCCATAAACCCTCCGGAGGACGAAAAGGACCCCAATGAACTGGTCCTCCAGAGTTGGGTCTTCTGCAAAGCGAAAGACTCTGCAACCCAAATGTATCATACTGAGGTAGATGCAGCCAGGAGTCGGAAATTATTTGCATGGCGGGAGCGGCCCAACTTCATTGAACTTGACTGCGGTGATGACAGTTTTTTCGTTTCGAATACTCACAAGGTCATTGGCATAGCTGACGGCGTAGGTGGTTGGAAAAAGAGGGGGGTTGACCCGTCGCTTTTCTCGAATGCACTTATGAAGAATGCTAAATTATTTGCCGAAACTCACCGGAAGGAAATTGATCCAGAGGTGATCATGGATGCTGCGTACCGTAAAACAATAAAGGATAAGGAAGTGAAGGCTGGTAGCAGCACTGCTTGTATCGCCACCCTGCGTCAGGAAGACAATGGAAAGCACTACCTTGACGTGGCCAATCTTGGCGACAGTGGGTTACTGCTGGTACGCGATCGCAAGCCGATTGTCCGTGTGCATGAAAAGGTCCACCGCTTCAACGCACCTTTTCAATTGGCAGTGGTCCCGGAGCAATTTCAAGGACGTTGCCTGTCAGACCCTGTGTCAGCCTGTGTACGGGAGTCCATCCCAGTCCAGAAGGGTGATGTCGTGGTAATGGGAACAGATGGTCTTTTTGACAACCGCTTTAATTCAGATCTGGCTGCTGAAGCCGGCTGGATTGGTCACACGCAGGGCACAGTCCTGCGTTTTATCCCCTTTATTGGTCTTTGGTTCAGTAGTATATTCAAAGATCAACAAGTTGAATATGTAAATCCATACCGTGTAGTTGAGCGTCTTGTGTTAGACACCCACAAAGCATCACTCAAAATGGATGGTGACTCACCGTGGGCAACTGCGTTACGCCAACGCGGTGAAAAAGATGCTCAGGGTGGCAAGAAGGATGACGTGACAGTTGTATTAAGCCGAGTGACGCCGCGTAGAGAAATAACGGAAGACTCTATTTAATTATACAAGCAATAATGAAGTGAAATGAAATATATAGATATTGGGCTTAAATAAACACAAATCGAATTGTTCTGGACAAGTGGAAGAAAGGAAAGATAAGATGCGAGGAGGTGTGGCAGCATCATTGTCATGCACTTTTCTTCCCTTTCCTATGTCCTTGAAACAATAAAAGACTTCTAGACAATTGTTTAAGAAATTCAAAGGGATTGTAGTCAAAAGTATGCTATAGTAGCATTATTTGTTTAAACATAATATAGATAGATTAAACGATGAGAATTTCTTTTTAATATCTCATTTGCATGTTTTGTCCTGACACTAACGATTTAGTCCTTGTTGATGTTACTGATATAACGTCTTTTTGGTCCCTCTACCAAAGCTCTACAATCCTTATTAGAATTAGCTGCTGTAGAACCAATTTATCAACTATAAAAAATATAGTTTAATAGAGTTATATTAGTTTTCAGGATATAAATAAACCCATCCATAAAGGGGCACCTAATGAATTTAGACAATTATTTCTCCAAATTTTTGCATCGAAACCCGGTGTGTAGTAACACTAAAAATGCTTCCATCACTTCTAAAGGCGCAAACTTTACCACAACACCCCTGTCAACGCTGAACACAGTCCCAGTGGATATGATTCACACTGGAGTGTCCAATTTAAACGGGGTGGGAAGTAACTCTAGCAGTCCAGCCGCCGCACTACGGACCCAAAAATTTCCCACCAACGCAGCGGATGCTAATTGCATCCTCTTGTCTCAGTCAGATCTTGCTGACACTGAAAACATATCATCATCCGCAGTGGGCATTGCTACCCCTTCAATCTTTTCGCACTCCATCGAAGAAGAACTTCCGAGGCCTGCTAAAACGAAACGAATTGAATATCAAAACGTGCTGGTGCCGCGAGATGCCAATCATCCTACAACATCAGCGACCAATAGTTTGGTATCAAAACGCCTTGTGTGCGCTGTTGCACCTTATTCCGACGAGGAAGATGAATTGGACCTTCTTCTTGGGGAAAAAAAGGCCCAGGAAGTTAAACAGGTTGACGCGCTAATGTCAAGTATGTTGACAACGTCACCAACAGGTCACCAACTCATTAACTCTAATCGCAGCTGTCCTGAAGGAGATTCCTTCACTACGCGCCCTATCAGTTCACTATTGTGGAGTACACGATCAAACAGTACTGCCAGAGAATATGTGGAGTATTTCAAACGACAATTTGAATATGAATTGCGGGTAAATCGGTACCTTTTTGATAGTTTTGAGCCTTTTTTCAGAGATAAAGTCCTTCGTCGAATTGAATCAGACTCTGATATGTCTCCAATCTTCCCCAAAGCTCCATCCGTAAGTGCGACAGATATAGCAGCGCTGCCCGGCTATGCATTGCGAGACTACCAACTCGATGGTGTTCAGTTCCTTCTAGAAAATTTTCACCGCGGTATGTCCTGCATTCTTTCAGATGACATGGGGCTTGGTAAAACGGCACAGATTGCTTCATTTCTACATGTCCTAAAGACGATTCACTGCATCGATGGTCCACACCTTATTGTCACCCCCCTGTCAACACTGACCAACTGGACGAGGGAGCTTGCGCGGTGGGCCCCAGGGCTCCGACTGATTAAGTACCATGGTGAGCGCCGTGCTCGTGAACAGGCTCGCATGATGCATCACAACCGACACGCTGTGCTGGTCACGACACCGGCGCTTCTTAACCAAGACCGAGGCTTCTTCCGGAAGCGCTCCTGGGTGGCAGTCATCATAGATGAAGCACATGTGCTAAAGGGACGCGACACACAAATCACCACAACCGCACGTAAGCTCACCGCCTGCATCCGAATTGCGGTGACGGGTACCCCTGTGCATAACAACGTGCGCGAGGTATGGAGCCTCATGGGCTTCCTTTACCCATCCTTCACAGCTGGCTATGACAGCAGTATCACACGCAACGACGACGATGCTATGCGGGCTGCAGAGAACAGTGTACGACTTCTGAGCCATATTATGCTCCGCCGCACGAAAGAAACGCTGGAGTTGGGCATCCCACCTCGTGTGGACGAGCCAGTGACCCTGCTTGAGCCAAGCTACGTCCAGTCGCAGCTGCTTGCCCAGCTCACGGCACGTGTGCTTGAGGGTGATGAGAGCGCGCGTCACTTACAGACCCATCTTAGCCATCAACGGGCGGTGTGTAATCACCCCATGTCATTGCGGTTGCTAGCGAGCGAAGGCCGCGGCCATAGTAGCTCTGAGGATGTTGAAGGGCTCCTGCGATCAGCTGGCATCCCAATGAGTGAAGCGGCCCTTGTGCGTCCAAGCGCGAAAATAATGTTCTTGGATGGGCTGCTCAAGCAGCTCCTGGCAGGCGGTCACCGCTGCCTTATTTTTTCCAATTTCACGTCGACCTTAGACATGCTTGAGGGATTCTGCCGCCTGCGCAGATACAGCTATGAGAGACTGGACGGCAGCTGCAATCGCGTTGAGCGGGAACTTTCGATGTTGCGCTACAATGCCCCAAAATCATCATGCTTCGTGTTTTTGGCAACCACTACGGCGGGTGGTGTTGGTGTGACTCTGACCGGAGCTGACACAGTGATCCTCTTTGATGCGCATTTCAATCCGCAGCTTGATCGGCAGGCTGCCGATCGTGCGCATCGCATAGGACAGACACGCGTTGTTCATGTGTATCGTCTGTGCCTCAAAAGTACGGTTGAAGAACATATTCGTGAGATTGCAGAACGAAAGGCATCATTGGGAGATTACATTGTTGATGGGGCCCGACGTGACAGTGATAAAGATAGCCACGGATTCAGCGCGGAGGACATCCGCCAAATGTTTGGGCAGCTGAACAAAGTACGAGAAAAACGAGGAGATGCAGCGGTGGCGCCCTCACCTACGGGGTTTATTGGAACTAATGCAATGATACAGGAAAAATATCCGGCAACAAGTATTCCATTTGAGGATGATATTAAAATGGTAGAGGAGTTGATTCGTGTCGAGACAGATGGGCTTGAGCGAGGCTGGGCCGAGCAACATACGAAGCAGAATGCAGTGACCTCTAAATCCACATGCAACACAACAAACCATTGCTTTGTGTGCGGTGACATCATGCATCCGCTGGAGCCACTCTATCACTGTGTTGCGTGCCCCAAGGCGTATCATGCGGAGTGTCTTGGGCTGAAGAAGCGCAAGTCGTGGGAGACCACCAACCACCACTGGAGCTGCCCCAGGCACGCGTGTTCAATCTGCAGCAAAGCGCAAGCTGCGGACGGTGCCATCTTCATGTGTGTCAGTTGTCCTCGGTCCTTTTGCTTTGACTGTTTGGATCCGCGCTATCTGGCGATCGACGAAAACGGTTCACAACTCCTGCATATTCAGAGGACCTACCGGGGAATGGAGGAAGAAGGGGTGGCTCTGCACCGATCTTGTTATTATATCTCTTGTTTGCACTGTTGTGGAGTAGCTTCGTCCTCATCATCATCATCTGAGGAAAGTGAAGAGGACGACAATGTGAGCTCTAGTAGTGTTGCCGAAAGCCTTTCTGATTATTAAGCGTCTTCATAGAATTATGCTCATCGAAATGGTGACTAAATATTAATAGAATCTTTTCGGTCGTGCCGTCAGATGTGCATCTAATATCGTAAATTCATCTAGAGACGTTGCTTATACGTATATGAACCAAAACAATAGTTCTGATGTGTGTGGCAAAACGCCAAAAAACACATTAAGATATAAGTGGTTTGACGTCTTTTTGTAATAAATCGTACAAGTATTTTGCCTGCTCTCCATCACGTCCACAAGTCAATTAGATATTATCTGCAAAGGTGATATCTTTTGTTGTTTTCTATTGAGGAGTTATACTCATAAACCGATTCTGTTGGGAGTATGATCTTCCATATTTTATTTAGTAGCTATGTTGTCGTGTCATATCCCTTGAAACTTCCTCAATCATGTTCCATCTCCCCCTCCCTCACTCACTATACATCTTATGTGATCTCTATCCCACAGCGAACGTATGTTGTTTTCAGTCTAATATTATTTGTACGATTTCTCTATCTTCGATCTTATTTTATTTGGCATTTTCCATGTGAAACATTTAACTAAAAGCAACTACAGAAACAAAAAATTACACTTTGTATCCTCTAGAGTGCCTTTTGGTGTGTGTGTGTGTGTGTGTGTGACCTGCTTCTCATTCAATCAATATAAAAAAGACTAACATACAGATACAACTTGGACAAAATGGAACGTGTTTTAATAGAGGGCTTGATCATATCTGACCGGTTTCAAAAGCTACTTCTATCTAAGAGTCTCATCAGCGTTGCGCTTGCTTGTCTCATTCCACTTTGCATTAGTCTTTTATTGGGTATCTATCGCTTACGATATGAACGGATATGTAAGACAGATCGTGTTCGCATAGCTCCTTTACTCATGTTCTTCTCACTCTTGACAGACAGCTCCAGTGCTGATAATGACAAGCTCCTTGTGAGCCTCCTCCACCCTTCGCTGTTAGAGGAGGGAATGGTGGAACGCGGAGTGCTGCAGGCCATGGCTCGGTGTTTGGGCGCCCAATTTGGCAAGCTCATCAGTATTTCAGATGCAACGGTACGCGTAGTGCACAGTGGCAAGCAAACTAACTGTGAGGGCCTCGTTGACTTCGAACATGTGAAACAGGTATGGTGCCGTCTATCCTGGGTATGGCGCCCTATCCAAACGAGACAGCGGAAGGATGAATTGCGAGATGAGACTGGTATAGTGAGGTTCTTTGCGAGTGACATCAATCCAGATATATTGAATGCATTTTATGTCACAAACTTTCACGTAGAGCTGAAGGAAAGGGACTGCTTGAATCTGGAAAAGTTTGTGAATCTTGATGACTTCAAACCTTTCGCTAAGAGCTTTGTGAGAGGAATATTTGAAAACCCTCCTACAAAAGCCGTGGTAATGATGATGCCAACTCTTCAGAAGGCTCGCCTCATAAATAATGTAAATAAGCTCCAGGAAGAGATACAGCATGTGTTGAATATTTGTGGTGGTCTGGCAAACACTAGAGAACCCACAAATCTGTTAGACACTATCCTTATTGAACAAAAAACAGTTGCCTCAATTCCAAAAACGAAGGTCATTGAGAATATTGAAAAGGATATTTCTACCACGGAGAACTGCATGACATTAGCTGGTGGTATCGAGATGCTATATCAGGTTGGTGGTGGCACGCGCGATATTGAGGTGTTAGTATGCTTTACCTTTTATGGGCTCCGCTGTGCTGTTACACAATACGAAGTTAGGCCAAAATCAGATAAGTCGTCGGAAAGCATCGATGAATGAAGAAAAATAGTTTAAAAATTCCCTTGTGGAACAGCTTTTCTTTTTGTTTTTCTATGTATGCGTATCTAGCAGAAAAGTGTAAATAAAGAATATGGAAACAATATTGGATTATGGGTTTGAATAAGGTACATCATCTTGTATGTGGGTAATATTTTATCACTGCATATGTAGATGCCTTTCTTTTTTACTTGTCTGTAGCAAAACAAGCATATGTATGACCGGTTGTCTATGATAGAATTGTGCCAGCCGTGATGAAGGCGTAATATACTTAGCATACCATAATTTATCCCTCGTACTTAAACTTCTTTCTGGCATCTTTTTTCGGCATAGGTGAGAACAGTGTGTTTTAGTTGTAAAGATAAAGGTGCGAAAAGTATTCACACCTGATGCGCCCACAGTTTTATGGAAACTCCAAACGATAAAACTCTGCAAAGCCTGGATAAATTACATCCAATAATTGTGGAAACAACTGTCAGTGATAGCATTGGATGTAGGCCAGAGTTTAGTGTGGATACTGACAGTAGTACAGATGATGAACCCTCAATTTATATTTCTCGTTCTTGCAGCCATCCAAGGCTGTATGATTGTGGCTCATTGACCAGTCATGTTGTACAACACCCTGGGTATGTTGCAAGAAGCGAAGATGCTGGTGCAAAACTATTGCCTGTCTCAGGAATAAATTCTTATAACATTAACGAGAACAGCTCAAACAGTTTCAAGGATGGCTATGTGGAGACTCCTCAACGGCAAGACGACTGCGAGGGATTGATTGAGGGGATCAAGCGAATTCGTAGCCAGCCAAAGAATATATCACCTTTCAATACTAAAGAGCTTTTGCCCCTTCTGCCGCCCCCTGCCCCCTGTGCAATGGGTAAAAAGTGCCTGGTTTTGGATGTAGATGAAACGCTTCTGCACAGTTCATATGTGAAACCCGAGCACTATGACCTTCATCTTGTCATCCCAAAGGATGACTCTGCCGAAATTAATATTTATACAATGTTTAGACCCTACATGCAGAACTTTCTCGAGTTCATTGCACCCCTTTTTGAAGTGGTTATTTTTACAGCATCTACTTCTCTCTACTGTAACATGCTTTTTGACATTATTGATCCACAGCAAAAATTAGGCAATATACGAATGTTTCGTGAGCATTGTATTCAAATATCTTCTACCTTTGTAAAAGACCTCTCATTGTTGGGTCGCGACTTAGAACAAGTTGTCATTATTGACAATAGTCCTGTGTCTTATGCCTTGCAGAACCGCAACGCGATGCCAGTCTCATCATGGTTTGGTGACCCCAATGACTGTGAGCTGATCCGCCTTAAGATTCTCTTAGAAGCGCTGGTTGAAGCCGATAATGTATACACCTTATTAGATAACTATAATGCTTTGCTTCAACTTGAGAAACGAAAAGTAAAGATATAAGCTGATGAATGGAATTCATTGCCTCTCCTCTCCCCCACCCCTCTATCAAAAAATACAAATCTTTACTATTATTACTTTGACAGATTTATTAATACCCTTTGCATAATTTTGAAATTTTAATTCCCTTTTATATATTTGAATGTTTCCGTTCTGCAATTTTTATACGTTTACTGTTTTGCTCGTGGTGTCAACGACTCATTTTACATCATCTGTTTGATTTGGCTTTTGGTTCAGGCCTGCCACTCTTGAGGAATGTGATTTTAGCTTTTACAAGATTAATCATATCGTGTAATGTCTGTAGAAAGAAAGGGGGGAAATTGAATGCAAAAAAAAAACTCTCTCATATTTGGGTCCAAAAACATAAAGGTTGTGTTTTTCATATTTTCTATGCGGCCACATTTTGTTGTATATGTTGCTTTTACAGACCTATCACTAAAATAATATAAATTTTCTCAATAGGGAGATGCAATTGGGATATATAGCTGAACGATTTTCCATTTGATGTTGTTGCCTCTTTTATATTTGTAAGGCACTTTCTTGATGTACACACTAGTTTTGCAATCCCACACTACCGTTTTCCATGCTAATAAAAAATCATTTCACTATTTTTGGACTCCCGCAAAATCCCTATAAGAGATTTAGTGTTATATTTAAGAATGATGAATCTGAAGCGTCTAACAGCTGCTATTTTAAAACAACAAGACGATGTGTGTAGCTCTGTTGTAATTCAACTTCTCGAAAATAGTCCCGACTTTAAGAATTTGGCACTTAGAGAAGGACAGGCAATACTTAAACGAGATGAAGAAGATGAAAGCAAACTTGCAAAGGGAATTCAGTTGGCCATCAGGAAAAAAATTCTCGAAAGGAAGTTGGAGGACCCACCAGTGATCCGAATTAATGTGAAGAATCGCACTGCTCAGGAGATCACAGACGAAATTATTGCTCATTTGCCATCCCGTGAGGGCAACGTAATCGTGGTGCAGGGCCTCAGTGGAACCGGGAAGGGCACGACTGTTTCAAAGCTTTGGAAGGCGCTACCACGATGTGTGATATGGAGTAACGGCAACGTGTTCCGAAGCTATACTTACTTATGTAATGAAGAACTCGCTAAATCTGGTAAGTGCATATCCGACGAAACCCTTACCCCTGAGCTCCTGCGTTCATTAGAGCAGCGCATCACTTTCGAGAAGACAGAGAGCGACGGCCAGTACCACACTATCCTCGATGGGCATATTCGTGTTGATGATATTGAAAATACCATTCTTAAAATGCCCTTCATCGGTCAAAATGTCCCCACTGTGGCTCAACAAACTCAAGGAGAAGTCATCCGTTTCGCTATGAGCGCGTTACAAAAGCTAAGTGAAGAAGGCTACAATGTTGTGGTAGAGGGCCGCGCGCAGACCCTGAATTTCATCCAAACTAAGGAACGCTTTGAACTTTTCATTCCGGATGTACCCACCCTCGGCCAGCGGCGGGCGGCGCAGCGCGTCATGGCGCGTGCTCTAGATCTTGTTGGCAGTCAAATCGACTCCCTGTCCGATCAAGAAGCATGTCGGTACGTTGAGGACGCACTTGAGTATCTTACGCGCTGTGAGTAATAAAGATGCGTACTTACTTTCCTCTGTTTAGAAATGCAGCAGACCCTCTCTCATACACATTATCTGTTGCATTTAGAGTAATAAATAAAAGAAACGTTTTAGACGTCTGTAAAAATTTCCCCCCTCTCCTTAAGTGTATTTATCTCCAATGGGTCCAACTAAGTTGGTCGGATAAGAATAAAAACTTGCGTATCTCAAATAAATTGCCAACATATAGGTATTTTACTCTAACATGGATTGAGTAGTGATAACGGAAAACGTGTACTTTAGACAGAATTTTTTTTATGTGTGTTTAAGTTCCTAGTCCAACCCCTTTATTTTATATGTATGGAAAATCATGTGTAGTCTTGCGGAGCTTTGGAGCTTATATATAACATACCAAAAGAGCATTTGCAGTAATCGTGTTTGTTTCCCAGACGGCTACTTAGTCAAGGATGAAGCCGGGTGCCGTGATTATCAGCACTGTGCGAGAGAAAATGCATGGCATTCCTATCCAAGCATTTCTCGTACCCAGCAGTGATTCCCATAATAGTGAGTACGTAGCTTCACATCTCCAGCGCAGAGCTTTTCTCACTAATTTCAAAGGTAGCAGTGGCACCGCGGTAATCACTCAAGAAAAGGCCCTTCTTTGGACTGATGGACGCTATTGGATTGACGCAGCGGAGTCCCTCTATCCTGAGTTCCAGCTCATGAAGCAAGGCCATCCAGGTGTGCCCTCTATTGAGGACTGGATTGCCGCGGAGATTGGCGCCGATGCGGTAGTTGGTATGGATCCACTTTTCTGTACCATCTCGGAATGGGAACGCCTGAGCAAGAAGATAACGCTCAAGGCTATAAAAGATATCGTGAGTCCAATGATGGCAAATACACACGTCCCTGTACCGTTGTATCTACGTCCAGTGGAGTACTCCGGAGCCACAGCAGCAGAACGTCGAGCGATGATTGTTGCGGAGCTGGAGAATCAAGAGTGCGACTTTACAGTGCTTTCAGCTCTTGATGAGGTAGCCTGGCTCACCAACCTGCGTGGTCGAGATGTTCCATACAACCCTGTCTTTTATGCGTATGCCATTGTGCACAGGGATAATCCAAAGATACGTGTTTATGTTGACTTGGCAAAGATTACCCCGGCAGTGCAAGAAAAATGCGCGTTAGAGGTGGAATTTCTCCCTTATGATACGCTGATTCCAACTCTACAAGACCTTCCCAAAGGGCAGGTAGTGCTCATTGACGAGAATCAGACAAGTCAAGCAATCTACCAAATCTTAACGGAAAGAAACATTTTGGTGAAGCGCGTCAGGTGCGGCTGTGTACAACGTCTGAAGGCTGTGAAGAATGATAGCGAGCTTAAGGGGTTCCGTGAATGCCATGTGCGCGACGGTGTGGCTCTCACACAGTACCTAGCCTGGCTGCGTGAGCAAGTGGTTGTAAAGGGTATCACAACGCTTAACGAATATGAAGCGGCTAAGCGGCTTGAGGAGTATAGATCAGCCGATGCACTTTATGTGCAGCCCAGTTTCGGCACCATATCGGCTACGGGGCCCAATGCTGCGATGTGTCACTACACCCCGACCCCAACTGGCTGTTCCGTCCTCCGTAGGGATCAGCTCTACCTCGTTGACAGCGGCGCCCAATATTGGGATGGCACCACCGATGTCACACGTACCATCTGCTTCGACGCGCCGCGTGACAAGGAAAGGGAGGCCTATACGCGAGTCCTTAAGGGACACATCGCCCTGAATGGGGCGACTTTTCCTAAAGGAATTGGTGGGTACCGGTTGGATGCACTGGCAAGGCTTGCATTATGGCAGGTTGGCCTGGATTACTGCCATGGAACTGGGCATGGCGTCGGTTCATTTCTTTGTGTCCACGAGGGACCTCACAGCATTGGTATTCGCTCTTTACCTACAGAGGCTACTATCGACCTCCACTGTATTGTTTCTAATGAACCTGGATACTACGAAGAGTGTAGTTTTGGAATTCGTATTGAAAATTTGGAAGAGGTCGTGGAGCAACCGACCAAATATAGCAAAGATGGTTTCCTGACGTTGTCCTATCTAACAATGGTGCCTCTGTGTCGCGAGTTGATTGATGTGGGTCTTCTTACACAACAGGAACGGGATTGGGTGAATACGTACCACGCAACTGTGTTGAGTAAGCTAGAACAGAGACTTCAGGAGAGAGGTGATGAGCGTGCTATTGCATACTTGAAGCATCACACACAAACTATTTAAGTAGGCCATGAGGAACTGTGTGTTTTTTCTTGAGGAGATGAACTTTTGTAGGTAAATGCTGAAAATAGCAGTCTCTTCTTATTTGCTACAATATGTGATAAAGCAAATGGTAATATTTGTCGAAGTGATGATTTATGTTTTCTGTTTCTTTTCGAACACATTCTTCTTTGCGATGCCTATTCACTTATCTCCCCC
>AIHY01000704.1:0-11416 GCA_000331125.1 Phytomonas serpens 9T
GTAGTGGTAGCTGTGGAGCGCCCAATGGCATTTCAGTGGGCAATGATATGGTGGGATGTGGCGATCCGGAGGAAGACGAAGTGCTTCTCAGTCTCATCACCTTTTTGGAGGCGTTGCTTGTGGTGCCAGACGTGCGATCGGTTCTTCGTCATGGAAAGGCGTTCTGAAAGTTGGCTTGAACAACGATAAAATTGAAAATATTCACTGAATCTATTTCATTCCTTATATCAAGTTTCTATGCTTCAACTGTGCAAATAGTCCCATTTACATATCATGTTCATCATGTGAAGAGGAAAAAAGCACTCATTGTCTCTGGAAACCCTTTGTATCATGCTTACTTTGAAGCGCAAAATTACTTTTTGGTGTTGTTATTTGTAGCAACTTGTTCAATATTTTCAAGGAGGTGTATTCTTCTATTGTGTATTTCAGTTTCCTTTTTGAATCCTTATAGTTCTTTCTTTTCCCCAACTTCTGAAAGGATATCCATCCTCTTCATTTAATTTGGATGTCAGGGACACAAGAAACATCTCACTAAGGAAATCTGTCCAAAGTTTCGGCAATATATTTGAAAAAATAAACTCATTCATTCACAACTTTTTTGTGGGTGGTGGTGTTGGGGGAGATTTGTATTGAGTTTCCTATTTTGTTTTCAGTGCTCTAATTTTATGGCATCTGGATGAAGCACTCTAGCACTCGCAACCATATTAGCTGCCTTTTCGCCTTGGAAGGGGGATTAACTATTCATGGCCAGTTTTTGCGTCGAAGTCTATGCCATGGCTCGTTGTTTTTTTCTCCTCACATATATGGGCACGTGTGTTATTCTCTGAGAACTTTCCGAAGTTATTGCCTTTCTCATACACAGTTAATGCTTCGTGGGAAAAAAAACCGTAAAGTTACTGCGGGGGTAACATCAGAAACTACTGCAGTATCCTCTACGTCTTCTTCTTTAATACCAGCTAACAAAACCCTCTCCTCACTCCCTGAAAAGAGTCTTGATAAGGCTTATGAAAACCAAACATACCGCAATGGGGATGATTCTACCATTGTTTCACAACCCAAAAACGAGACACCTAAAAAGACATGCCGACGGAAGAAATGTGAAACAGTGCCATCAGTTGAAAGCTCTATTATAAGAATAGAAGTTGATTCTGAAGCCACAGTGAGCGAGTGGCAATTACTTATGCGTATCAAAGCTTCCCTAAATCCAATATGCTCCCCGTCTAGTTATGGTATCATTTACGCAGCCGCTTTGGCTAAAAGTTCTAACCCTTATACCGATCCTCAAGCTAAATCCCCAGCCACCACCGCTAGTAAAACGTCCTTGGAAGGTCCCACAACTTTTTTAGCAGAGATATTGAAAGCTCCTCATGAATATCCACAGATGCATGCACTTTTTCATACTCCTTACCATGAGGGCAATCTAGTTCCTCGTCGTGGTCGAATGTGTGCTCTACCCGTAGTCGAGCTGAAGCTCAATAACTTATCTAACATTCTTTGTGGTACGAACAGTGAATGTACTCTTTCAGTGTTTCTTTCTTTCCTGCGTATGTACCGTCGACTGTCGAGTCAGTCAATGTGGATGACAGCGGTTTATCAGAACCTCTTAGAAACGTTTCTATTCGAGGCTTCTCAGATGTGGTCTCAAATCTCAGCGCATGGGCAGCAACTTCAATGTGATCCTAGTGTTCTACGTCGGGCCGCATGGGTAATGCTGGAGCTGTACTGCATCCAACTGGACCACAATACACACGATAAGGTAACTTTCCCAAGCAGTAAAAATAGCATCAAGTCCGATTTAGCTATGAAAAAGGCTATTGTGCGGACATCTTCATCCAGAAGAAGCGCCTCCAAGGCACAAGTTCCTGTCGATATCGTACGAGAAGGAGAAATTCAGATGGTTGAGTCTGACTGGAAGATGAATCTTGTGCGATATTTTCTTAAGAGAGTGGTTCAGCCGATCCTTGAGAAACTCGAAAGCGTTCCTATTGATAGTGACACTATTTCCGAAAGGGGCAGTATTTCAGACTTGGCTTTCCAATACTACTTTGTTTTACTTGCCGTGGAGCTCCAAAAAAGAGTTTCCTGCGTGAATTGGATTGAAACAGCACCTAAAGCTATGAGATGCGAGCCTGATAACAAAAAAGACGAGTCTTCTCTTTTGAGACGATGGACTAGAATAGCGGAAGAAGGGCGCATTAATCTTGAAAAAACCTTCTCGCAGTACACTGGTGTTGATCCAGGAAACACCGCCTCTATTTCAATAGAAAATTGCAACGCGCGTCTAGAAGATTCTCTTTTGGCCTTGCACATTACCCAAGCATTTATTTTGATAGTGCCACAGGATTTTCAGCGGCATGTACAAGTCCAAGCCGTACGTGTTGTCCATTGGGCTTGTCAAGCAGTGCGGTTTAGGCCAGACATTTTTCTCTTTCTCTGCTCCGAAACTTTTGCCTATCAACTTGAGCAGTTGAAGGAGTGGCCCGGAAGCCCTTATGGACAGATGTGTACAGATGTTTTTGCAGCAGCAGCTGTTTTTTTAGATTTAAGCGGGGAGTCTCTTCCAGCTTTGTTGAATGAAAAGGAAGAAGCAAGACGAGCAGCTTTGCGAGCAGCTAGCCCTGGGCTCTCTGAGGGCCAGCTCCCGCCGCGACCACTGCTGCACGGTGTGACTGCAGAGCTTTCCTACGCAATGCTATGTGTGGGTTACAGTCCAGATGTAGTCCTCCAAAATGCAGTGTATCTTTCTATGGATTCTCTTGAGCTGGTTAGTATAACTGCCGCGACAGCACTCTTTTCGATGTCGTTTGCCACAAACTCACTGCCCGTTCGTGTAAAAACAACCCTCATGGATGCATCTCTTGAACTCATAGAAATGTGTATGAAAAGCGCCAGACGTCTCTCGGTTTCGCATGCAGAAACATTGATGCAAACAGAGAAAGCGCAAAGAGGCCTTTCCAGTAGACTTGAGATTTTTGCTATGCAGCCGTTCTGCATGAGCCGCACGAATTTCTCTACGACTCGAGCAAAATTCGACACCAAACGACGGAATATAATTAACCTTGAAAAAAAAAATTCAGACACAGGGATACCCATAATCGCAGAAAAAAAAGGCCGTCTCCAGGCTACTGAGGTTGTGACCCAAGATGAGATGAACCAGCTAGTGGACCAGACCTTATATATGGTTCTCAGTGTTGCTGTAGAGTTCCTCACACGTGGCGATGAGTGTGCATCAAGGAATCTGATTCAGAATGTTTTCCCTATTCTAGAGAGAGAGTGTTCTACAGTCTATTTGGTAGAGGCGCTCGAGGTTCTCACGACAAAGATTGCCAAACGCCTTGCTGATATTGGGGGAATGGAGATTCGGACAGATCACTTTAACGGAGAAAACACTTCTACTCAGTTCAATAGTGAAGAACGCATCACGACACTGCCTATGGAACAGGGCTTCTCGGAGGTGGTTGCTCTTTTCCAACAGCGTGTCTCTGCTACTATTTTTCACAGACTTAATAGTACAACGCACAAGAAGGGGTCCTCTTCGTTACGTCCTCCTAAATCCGAATCGACAACCTCCCAATCCTTTTCGTTGTCATCGGATTACCCCCTAGCTGGGACAAAGAAGGCTAGCATGGATGATGGTACCATCACAACCACCACCACGGGTGGGATAGCAGGTCCAGTTTTATCTGTGGGCGCTATGCTAGAACTTATTTATCGCTTCACGGCGTGTGCCGTGATTTGTGGGATGGACATGAATACGGTTAAGCAGCTCACCTCCGTTCACACTCTGCTCTTAAAGGCTAAGGATAGTAATGGCGTATTCAACTCTGGCTCCGGCAAAAAAGCAGCAATAGCTGCCAAAACAGCACCTGACGCTTTCCAATCTCAAGATCCGTCGGCGGATGATGCTTTTCATTCTGCCTTTCATGTAGTGGAACAGCTTGGTCAGCTTGTGACGTCTGTGACTGAAAAACGGTTTCCTATCACTCGCCATCCGCAATCGGCTCACATACGTACTGCAAACATCGCCCTAAACTATATCGTTGCTGTAAACCTCAAATCGATCCCCGTCCTTGGAACTCGTCTTCATACTCCCAGTGATATTCACAATCCGAATACTGTGTCTCTGTCGAAAAAACAGCGGCGCTTTGCTCTGTCAGTCATTCATCTGCTTTTTCGTCTTTCTACAAATCATCCAGTTGAGGCAGAGCCAACTGCACTCCGAGTCTTTCGCACAGATATGCTCGACCCTGTTGTGGCGCAGGTGCTTCATGAGAGCACTTCTAGCACCTCTTCCAATGGAGAAAATCACCAAGGTAACGAACTTTCCCTTACGATTCTCACTGAAATTGCGGTTGTAATGTGTGTGCCACACACCATACATCTTATCTCACGTGATCTTTATACCGGTCTCTCAAATGTGGTCGTACAAATGATGAAAAATAGTCGCCGAATTGACTCCCGTAGCTCCGCAACGGGTGCAATGGTACAGCGGCTCCTCTGTGCTTCTAGTACTGTTTGTCTACGAGGAGATTCCATCTTCACGACGTGCTTTATTGAGACACTTCAAGCTACAGAATCATATCTTACATTGCGACAAACTGTGCACGTTCTAGACGAAATGCTCGTGCATCAGGTGCCTATCGATGCGCTTCCGGTTAGAAATATGCTGCAACGCCTCGTGCAGGCCTTTTCGGAGGTCCATATAAAAAGTGGGAGGCCGATGCTGTCGTTACCAGATTGTATTACAACCCTACGCACATTAGCTCGGTATGATGGAATATACACTGCCAATACGTCAGCTAACGCGCCACTATCATACGGAGATCAGAAATTCAGTGGCACGAGAAATAGTGTTGTCAGCAAAAACACAGGTCTAGGACTTATGGTTCCTTATGGACGGACCCTTGCACGGCTATGTCGCACTGAAAACATCCAACGCCAACGTATCACCTTATCCGAGTACGGGGAGCTTGTTCATATCGCAGCTGTCCTCAGCCGCCGCACGGAAGCAATCGACGCTTGTGAGCCAGCAGAAAAAGAGTTGATACTAAAGTTGCCCCGTTTGTTGTCTGTGCCGGTACTGCGGTCCCCACAGGCTGGTATGGAGCATGACACACCGGCGGTGCTCAGTGGGTATGCCGAGGTCACGAACGATGAGGCTGTGAGGGTACAGGTTCTGCGCGCGTTCATCTCACGTACCATTCGTGCCTGTCCTGCATTGTCTCCAGGAGAGGTAGTTCAGTGTGTTGAGGCATACTGTGCCGCTGGGATTTACCACGAATACCTCTTCAGTGTCTTGCTTGGGCGCGTCGCAGATATCACGCAGCGCTTCTCACTAGATTTGTCATTGCGTCTGCTTCGTTGCGGCATCTGTTCGGGTCATCCGCTTGTTAAAACGGCATGTGTGACAGCTGCAAAACCTGTTTTTGTGGCGCATGTGCGTCATATTCTACAAAGTGATCCAAGCTTCATTACTTCTGTGGGATTGACTTCTACCTCCATTTTACGATGTCTCCGGGACTGCTTCCCACGGGAGCCCATCTGTGCTGCAGTTCTCGAAAATATCGCGGCACACACGCAAGGGATGTGCGGTGTTGGAGTGATAAAGGCTGCCTTGGAGTTGATAGCGGTTAGAGGGTCGCAGGACTATAACACGCTTCGCATACTATCGGATTACACGACTTCTGTGCTTATCTGCACCAGTAGCCCGCGAGATCTTGCAGATTTGGTGTACCTCCTCGTATCCTGCGGAGTGCGTTCTGGTGCCCTTCTAACGAGCACTGCCACTCGCTTCAGTGAGGTTCATTGTGAAGCAGATGGCTACACCCTGGCACGCATTATGGATGCCCTTCAGCGTGCTTGTGTCGATGTCGATAGCAAACTCTTTTCCCAACTTGTCGCTCGCATCATAGCGCTGGTGGATGTATTTTTGAATTCCACCGAAGATTCAAGCTCTAAGAGAAGCGATTGTATCGGATTGATGAGCGCTCGTGATAAAAATATCGAAGCACCTTTTACGACGTCACAGGTTTCTATCATACTAAACCAGCTATATGTCGGGGGAAAACATCATCTACTGACTGCTGTGCCCGCTGTCGACGCACTCCTCTTGTATCTATCACGCTTATGGACTAATTCCAGGTTCTCTTCCATTTATGGAGACTACACTGCCTCTGGGCTAGTGGCCAGGGAGGTTGAAACAATTCTTCGTAGCTGTGTGGATCAGGCAAGCCACCCTGAGGTGCATCGCGATGTTCTGCGTGTATGTGCCGATCAACTAAATTGCCTTCTAGATGTTCCACAGCAGCAGCGCCTTTCGTCTGATGTGGGTGCACGAGAAAGTGATGATGTTAGTAATGAAGTTCAAAAAAGGACCCATGTTTCAATTGGGGGTAACCCTTTTGACAATTTCACCTGCAGCAGCGCACATTCTTTGGAGGAGTACACAGAACAGAACAGTACGACTAGTGCGCTATGGCGTGGCGATCTTTTGATGCTTGTGAATCTTGCAAGCTTCCTTACTCGTGGCGGTGAAGTTACGCACCCAGTACTCCGTCGTATCTTTACACTGGTCTTTGAGAAGCGAGCAACACTGTTAAAAAGGCATTTGTTATTTGAAACAGTGAAACAAACGATTAAAGCCGCAGGGGAGGAAATGCATCCTGCACTGCATACTTTTGTAGTAAAGGGTAAGCTTCTATAATTTCTTTAGAGCTAACACAATCATATAGTCGGTCCATTTTGTTTTTTCTTCTACTTTTACTTGATAGGAGTATTTATTGGAGCTCTGATGAGTATAGTGAAGGCTGGGGTAACATGTCGATAAGCATGCTTACGTCTTCATAGCGATGAATGCGCATCTACCTATAATGGAGCTTATGAGGGAAAATACTCTAATTGTCTCCTACTGCGACAGTCTTTTTTAACAGACGATACCTAACCGTAATAAGGGTTTTCATGGTGACACAAATTGGTGCCTATAGTATAAACTACCTTAAGCGACTTAATAGTACTACATATCTGCTGAGAAGCCTATGTAGCCACTTGACATCCTTTTTATTCTTTGCATCCAAAACATCAGCTTTTGTGAACTTGCGGTTAATATTTTCTTTTTGCTTAGTGAAGAAAAGTTTTGTTCATACCGGGGATGTTCCCTGTTGACACAATGGAGAAGAAATTCATCGACATATTTGCTACCGAGCTGCGCCGTCAGGGCGTTGCACAACCATCCGAATATGGAAAACAAGTTGAGGAACGCTTGATAGTTGTTGAAACTGCAACCGAATTCTCTGATATGGCTGTAGAGGGCACAACCGCGTTCCAAAAAAGAACTGAAGCAAATGAGGCGGGTAGATGTTCATCCTTTCATGCCTGTGTTATGGGGACGGAGACTGAGCCCCTCAACGATGAGGTAAAACATCAAAGTGATGACCCTTTGAACAACGATAATGTCGGCACGAAACGGAAGGCCGACGGGGACACGCGATGGACTTTTGAAGTGGACCTTACTGGGTTGCGCCTTGGTAATAAGGTTTCCATTGCCTTATGTGAAACTTTACTGAAGCTTAATTCTTTCAATGAAATCCCTGTTATGCGGTGGCATATCCTATTGAAGCAGAATGATTTAACAGACCAGTGTGTACGACATCTAAGTTTTATCATCCTTTTTTGTCCAAGTTTGGCGTTGCTGGATGTGACAGAAAACTATTTTACAAAAGAGGGTATCACTGAATTATCTCGGGCCATTGACGAAACCGATTCTTTGTGTGAAGTGCATTATGATGAAAATGAAACCCAAAGCCAGACTGCTCTCAACTCAACGAAGTGTTGTTCTCAATCACAAGAAGTCGACGGAAGCAATACTAACCGTAGTCTTCTATCTCCAAGGAAAATTTTAGAGGTGCCACCGACTTGTCAGTCAATATCAGCATCCAAAAATACACATGCCATTTCTCTAATTCAGGACCCATCCTCTCACTACTGCCACCAACCTTTTCCAATTGTGGACGTCCACAGGTTATCTAGAACTGCCACGGCGATCTCGTCTCCTTCTTACCTTGCCGCATCCACCATTGGCAATGCAGAGGCGTTGAGACGGCGTCGGGAGGAACTGTTTGGAAAAAGTGTGCAGGTTAACTTGGATGTAGCACGTGAGGAGGACACCGATGTCAACAATAGCACTATCAACGGTGTCAGTGATGCACACAAAACTCTTTCACCTCCTCAAAGTACATCTAGCATCAGCCCACAGAGATTCAGCGATTCGATACAAGTCTCGCGTGTTTCAGAAAAGACTCCAGATATATCGCCACTTCGAGGGGAACGGAATAAATCAGAAGCACGCTGGGCATCGATCCATTCTAGTGAATCCAATTTTATGTTATCTTCATCACCAGGAGTTCTACCGTCCGCGCACGAGCAAGGTTGTTCCGCTGATTATGGACACAGTGAGACTACAGAAGATGGAGAACACACTGAACGACACCACCGCCAGCCTGAGAGTAGACCCGATATCAGGCTTCACGAGCCGTTTGAGGACAATGAAAACCTGGACCTTACTACTAACTTCAGCCCTGTAGTAGGTAGTGTTCTAGATCTCTCGCGTGTGGTGAATGGAGAGACAGGTGCTCTGCTGGAATCTCATATTTATGGAGAAATGCAATCTGTATGGGACGTTATCAAAGCCCATGAAGAAGCTTCTCACCAATTCCACGCTTCTGATGAAGCAGATCAGGAGACTTCAGTAAAACTGCCTGCTGACTTTAGTGTCCGCAACAATTACTTTACTATCACTGTCCTAAATCTTAGTGGGAACCATCTTAAGTGTATTCAGGCTCTCCCCGCCACTCTTCTTCAGCTGGACATTAGTAACAATGATTTGACACTGCTCAATGGCTTGAACTCTTGCACGATGCTAACTGTACTCAATGCGCGACGCAACAAAATTGATAGGATTACCGGACTCGAGTGTAACACGTGTCTTGCACATGTTTTTCTTGGTCGCAATTGCATCAAGACAGTGCAGGGCCTCGCTCACTTGCTTATTTTAGAAACTCTCGACCTCTCACATAATCAGCTGCGGACCCACTCTGCTGTTCGGGCCCTATCTCTTTGCTCTTCTCTTCGGCATCTCCTCCTCAAAGGGAACCCTGTCGTGGATGACACAACACAGGGCAAAGACTGTTATCCGATGATACGCAATCTCTGCCCATCTCTTCGGATGATAGACAGTAGAAAGCTTAGCCAGTCACGTTTTGCTGAAAAGCTTGAACAACAGGAAAGCTATATGCGACAGCCGATGTTGATTGATCCTACATATCAGCCACGAATTTCTTTCGATGTTGAAAATGGTGTAAGATCTGTCATGATGCCTCATACTGGTGATAACAAGGCAGCTTCGTGTGGTAATCACTCTCTCCATGCGTCTCATCATATAACTTCCACAAGCAGCTGTACACTCGAATGCGGGGCAGGTAGGAATGAGGAAACACCCCAAGACGCAGTGAATCTTCTTTACCTCCTCACTCACAGCATCACATCACGGAAAGGCTATAGTGACCCCGCTCGTGTAGTGAGTACGGTACGTCATATGTCACAGCGTGAAGCGACGCTTCGTGAAGCTGAACAGCGGAAAAAGTTCTTGCTCCACCGTGGAAGCAAGAATTCTCTAAAAGTTGAGATGACAAAGTTACTTGCGGAGAAATCCAAGAAATACCTTGAGTCCACTATCGTGGAGCGCGTAACACAACTCCACCAGCGGCAGCAGCTGAGTGAAACCAAAGAACTGCATGGCCCGCCTGATACTTCCACCACCCGGACAAACAGGGTCGGTGACATTATCAAGAACACAGCCTCCTGTCGAAATTCCCATGGTATCCCGCAACACTGTTTCAATGCAAAACGTCCGTGCTACACCGCTCGACCTACCTATTCAAAACCCACGGACATAGATGTTTCCAAACCCTATGAGCCAAACCGTTTTTGTCCACCTAGACATCCGTTGCGGGCTATGGAAGCTGCACCCTCAACACGTAATAAGTCGGCTTCCCGACAGAGGATCTTATTCTCGCCAGAGGTCGATGAAACAATCCTCGATACAATGCATATTGACGAATCTCTTAAGGATACTAACTCCATTTCTAAAGATCAGTGCAAGATCTTTGATCAGCCTTCACAGGTGACGCGCAAGCCTCTTTCTTACGTCCAGCTTTACGCTGCCGAGCGAGCCTTACAGCAGGGGGACACCTTCCCGATAAAGACTAAGACGGAGGAAGGTCAGCCTGAATGCTCACCCATTTGTGAGGCCTCTGTCGTAGATGAGTCTCTAAGTGCCAGTTCATCTGAAATCCTGCGTGAGGCGGAACAGGCTGCAGTGGGATGTAACCTTCCATTAATGCTGAACAGTCAACAGCCTCCCTCGCTCAAGCGACAGCAATGGAGTGCGTCAGCCGAGAGTCGAGAAGCACACCGGATCTCGACCCCTCTCTTAGAAAGGCACTTCCCACCCTCGCTATCAAGAGCAACATTGAGAAAGGCTACTAGAGGGCATAGACCTCATCACTCGGATACCACGCGTTGCGACCAGCTTCAGCTAGATGGGCAAGATGAAGTTCCAAGAAAGTTGCCGACAGCGTCGCACTGCATTGGCCGCCATCTTGCGACGCAAGATGCATTTGGGAATAATATTCATGACACAATGTCGATGTCGTCTCTTCCGACAGACGCAGCGCTGCACGCTCATATCTTAGCATGGAAAAAACAAGTAGCAGAAGATCTTAAGACTGTTCAGGCGGCCCTTAAAGCGATCATGGTTCTTCTCCAGACACAATGGAGTAATTTAGCTGATATAACCGAGGGAAACCAAATGGTCCCATCATTGTACCTACAAGAACGTCGAAAATGTGTAGAGATAATTCAAAGAAGTGGAATGCTGAGTGACATGCATGTACCTAGGGATGTGGCTGCGCATTATGAATTTGATAAGGGCGAACTAGAAGAATTCATTGCCGGTCGACAGAAAGTGAAGTGGAAAAGCAGGGTTTCTCAAGATCGTATGTTGGTACTGCAGCAGGTGCAAATGCTTGGTGATGCGAAAACTTGCTTGCGGTACCTTGTCATCCTCATGGACAGCGATGATGAGTCCATTTTGCAGGATTACGTTGATCAGATTAAGAAGACATTTACAGCTTCCTAGCCTTAATCCCCTTTTGGCTTTTCGTTTTTTATCTATTCTTATTTACTTTATTTTCAATTTTGATATTACAATTAGAATCATCATTATATTCAATATAGAATTCTATTTTATCTTTTTTCACTATTATTTAACTTTTGAACTGTATAGAGATAGCAGTTTAATATACATAGATACATATACATATATACATATATATATATGTATATATATGTAATTTCTGAC
>AIHY01000708.1:0-14849 GCA_000331125.1 Phytomonas serpens 9T
CCCCCCCCTTCGCGTTCCCCATCGTCGTGGTACGCGACCCTCTGCGCGGCGTGGAATCCGGACGGCCAGGAGCGTTGCCTCCCGGCCTTTCAGATCTCCTCCCCCCTCTACAGCTTCTCCACGATGATGGTGCTGCCGTGGTACGATCGGACGGTGCTGCTGGGGCCGAGCATCTCCCGTCTGGAGCGTCTCCCAAGTCGATTTCCGTCCTCGTTTTCGTCGTTTTCGTCGTCGTCCGGGATTTTTTCCGCGATTTCGTCCGCCTCGTCGTGGTTTTCCCCCTCGACGGGGAGAATGGCGCACGCCGCGGATAATTTTCGGGTGCCTCTCACCCACATCACCGCGGCCCTCGCCGCGGCGGGGGTCGCCGTCGACGTCCCGCGCGTCCTCGCCTGCGTCTCCGCCGTCGTGCCGATTTTAAAACCCCCGTCGGAGGTCCCCTGGGCGGGCGAGGTTTTCCGTAAGGGCTACCACATCGCGACCTTCCAACCTCGCCCAACCCCCCTTCTAGAGGGCGAGGAGGCGGGACTTTTGGACGTTCCCCCCGATTTTCGCCCGCCCTTCGTCCACGTCTACGGGGGATCGCCGATTTTCGCGCGGCGGATCGCGGCGGAGGCGGTGGAGGCGCTCCTCCACGCGACCGACGCCGTCCCGGTGGACGCGCAAAAAACCCTCCGCCGGGGCTCCACCCGTCGGCTCCGTCTCCTCCCCGACGACGGGGGGACGTCCGGGGAAAAAGACGAAAAACGCGGGGCCCTCGCGGCCTCCGGAGGGGGGGTTTTGCACCTGTCGGATTTGATTTTTCGCCGCTCGCATGTGGGGTGGACGAGCCCGGCGGAGGCCCTCCAYGCACTCCCCACCCTCGCCGGACTTCTCCGCGAGGAGCTCGGGTGGGATGCGGGGCGGACCGCCGCGGAGATCGCCGTCGCCCGCGCGATGATCGAAGGGATGGCCGTGCGAACGCGTGCGACGGCGGGAGGGCGTTAGTTTTTTTTTGGGATTCGCCTTTAAAAAGGGGGGTTGGGGTTGGTGGATTACGGATGGGGCATCTCCGTCCTGCGGGATTGGAGTGTCGCGTTTCTGATGTGGAATCGATACCGAATTGGGACCCACCGTGGGGAGGACGGCGAGAGGGATCCACGGAGGCATGGAGACTTTTCGAATTGTTTTGGCGTTCCTAGCATGCTTTTATGTATTTCTATCCGGTTCCTTTTCCCTTCTTTCTTCTCTTTGACGCGGATCGGTGTGGAGAGTAGACACGCGGTGCGTTTTTTTTTTCCTCTTACCGTTCACAACAAGGGTTTCGCCTAATTAACTCAAACCCCGTCGTTCCGGAAGACTTTGTACCCCGAGGGAACGCGTGAGAAGGATACCGAAAAATCCAATAGATAGATATATTTATAGAGACAACGGGAGAGGATAGAACGGACCCGATCACACGGATCGGACGATGCCGCTAGCGCTTTTTCATCGACATTACAAGGTAACCTACCTTCCCAAAGGCGTCACGTCGCTCGTATTCTATGGGGTTTGTCTTCTTTGCGTTCTTGTTTTGCCCTTCTTCATCGGCCTCGCGATGGAGAACTTCTGGATCAAGGACAATTACTTTTTCCACACCCCCGAGGTGGAATTCACCAACCGATGTGCGTTGCGGGTTACTACGGTTCTCGGAAAGGAGTATATGTGGACCTGCTCGGAGAACTTCAATGAGGCGTACCTGTATGGGACTCCCATGGGTCTAATTCCCTATTTCTCGGTATGTCAAGATGCGCGAGATGCAAACGGGAAGATTAGCGAAATCCTCTTCACCCTTAGCATCCCGGTTAACCATCTCGAGGCGATCCTTTCCGAAACGCGCCCGTCGGACGACCCTGGCCCGACGCCTTCCCCGGATCCCGTCCTCGACGCCGTCCGCCACGTGGAATTTCTTCCGGAGTTCAGCTATCGCATCGAACATCGCCTCGTCCGGCTGAACCTCACGGCCGCCCCGCTGCTGCGATTCACCCGCCCGGCCTCTTTTTTTTCCCCGACGGCGACGGCGTCCGACGCGGCCGCCAACCCCGGCCCCCTCGCCGGGTTAACGGAGGCCGATCTTCTCTTTCGCTCGAGTTCTCGTCTGCCGCATTCGTCCGGACGGCGGGACGTCCAGGGGTCCGAAGACGGCGGCAGCCCTTTCGTCGACCTCGCGAAGGAGCCCGCGGTGCTGTACGACCTCGCCGCCTTCGCCCGGCACTACACCGGGCGAAATCAAACCCTGGACGTTCACCTCACCACGGAAGCCTCGGGCGGGCTTGGGGTCTTCTCCGCGGACGGAAACGTCCGGGGGGTGTGGCAGGACCCACAGCTTCTTAACGCCTTTACCTGGCGGATTCGGCTTCGCGTGCGGCCCACGAAGCTTTTCTACCGCCCGTCCTTCGCGGCGTCTCTGAAGTGGGCGTGGGTGCAGTACTTCGCGATCGCGTTTGTTTTGCAGCGGCTGCTGTGGTGGGTGCGGGGGTTTGTGGTGGTGAATGGGGTCGTGGATACGCGGGCCGTCTTTACCCGAACGATTCGTTGAGCCGCCCGGGGTTGGGAACTTTCGGGACCTCGAGAGGAGGAGGGGGGATGGGATGCGTTTTTCACCGATCGCTTTTCCGAGGGCCTCCCCGAAGCGGTTCGCTTCGGGTATCGTTACGCTATCTCCCGTATACTGAGATGAAATGCGCCACCTCACGGTGGCGAGGGAAATGATGAAAAAAGGAAAACAGATCGTCCTTGCTTTACTTCTCAACGCCCCCTTTTAAGGCGGTTTGGGGTTCATAATAGGGCTTCTTTTTCAACGTCCTCTTTCTTCATGGATTTGGTCATGGTTTCGCGGGGGGTTTCCTTCCCGTTTGCTAGTTGAGCGATCCATGCCTTGCATTTCTCAATTTTTATAATGTACAGGATTTTCGAGACCAACGAACGTTCTCTGGTATGCTAGATTTTTAAACCACCCCAACACATCCTCTCTTTCCACCGTTACATTTATATTTCTATGCCGGTGAGAATCCCTTGTGTTTTTATTTTTCCACACTATGATAGCGATCACGGAAAAGGAAGCTCTCGAACGTTTTGCTAGCTAAATCCGTCTACACATTTGTCGTTGTCGTAGCATGGCGATTGTGGTCGTTCAGGTCGGGCAATGTGGGAATCAGCTCGGGGATGAATTTTTCACGCAGCTTTACGCCTCCGTAAA
The DNA here is from genome assembly GCA_000331125.1 of Phytomonas serpens 9T. Taxonomy (NCBI): domain Eukaryota; phylum Euglenozoa; class Kinetoplastea; order Trypanosomatida; family Trypanosomatidae; genus Phytomonas; species Phytomonas serpens. The sequence goes on from AIHY01000708.1 coordinate 3,218, forward strand.
GGGGAATCGCCGGTTTCCATCGCCGTTTTTCGCGCGGGATGGGATGGCGCGCTGCGTGCTTGTTGACTCCGAGCCGAAGGTCGTTCGTGGCGTGGCGGACCGGCACAAAACCTTCATCCGGGCGGAAAACGTCGTGGGCGGGCAGTCCGGGCGGGGAAATAACTGGGGTCTCGGCTACCACGGCGTGCGGGATCCCCACAACCCGCATCCCCGCGTGAACGACGACGCCGGCGGGGGTGGGATTCACGCCCATTCCCCCGCCTTCGTCGCCCTCCGGAAGGACCAGCGCGTGGCCGATGGCGACCTCCTCACGCGAACCCTCCGCGCCCTCCACCGCGAGACGTGGCGGACCTCGGATTGCGACGGTTTCGAGGCGGTGGTGCTCCTCCACAGCCTCGCCGGCGGGACCGGCAGCGGGTTTGCCTCGCGGTTGGCGGAGAAGATTCGGTACTACTTCATCCAACCCCCCGAGGAGGTTTGGGAGCGGTGGGACGAAATCGAAGAGGAGGCGGCGTGCCGTCGGGATGGGCTGGATGGGATGCTCGTGGAGAAGCGTCGGGCGCGGTACCTCGTGAGCATCGCCGTCGCCCCCCAGGCCGGGGGCGAGCTCGCCACCCAGAGCCTCAACGCGACCCTCACCCTCCACGTTCTCCATCACTGCGCGGACGCGATTTTGCTTTTACGAAATAGCGATGTCCTCCCGGCGGGACCGAGCCCGACGTCGTCCTCCTCCTTGGCCTCCTCCTCCCCGCTTCTCCCGGCTTGTTTGACCTTCAAAGAGGCCAACGAGGTCCTCGTGTCCCTTCTCCTGCCGGTGTTTTTGTACGGCCAGAGTTTCGGGAGCCTCGCCGCGTTGCTACGCCAGGTGATCCCGTCGGAGGACGCGAAAGAGGCCTCGTGGGGTTCCCCTCCGCGAAAACACGCACGCCTCCTCTCCCTTCTTCCCACGCCGCAGAGAACTTATGAGGGCTGGCGGGGCTGCGCCCGACGCGCACGGTTTTACGCCATCCTCGGCGGAAAAACGTGGATGCCGGGGTGCAAACCGTCGATTTCCTCGCAGGGCATCCTCGCGATCCCGCCGCCGCCGCCTTCCCAGGAGGGTTTTGAACGGCGGGATCGCGCCGGACGGGGGAAGATCGGCGGGAGGGATTCCCGACCACCCTGGGTTTCGCCCGTGCGGAAAGCCCAAACCGTGGTCGATTCCCCGGAAAAAAAAGATCCCGACGTCGTGGGGGCCTCGGAGGAGGCCGACGCCCTGTACGTCGAGGTTTCCGTTCCGCTCCCGAAGGATCTTCTTGCGTACTACGAGGGGATTAAACGCAGCCCGGTGGCGAAGCTCGCCCGGACGCTGGAGGGGGTCGCGGTGCTCAATCAAACCCGCGAGTTGAATGCCAACGTTCTCTTCCCCTTGTTGAGCTCTGCGGCGTTGAAGGTGAAGGTGGGGGCGTTTTTGCACCTCTATGAGGAGACTGGGGTGGCCGCACGGCGTATTGAGAAGGCCTATCAGGAACTTGCCGAGGTTCTTAGTGAATCCGAGGCGCTTTAAATAGGAGGTGGGGAAAAAGATGGATCGATGAATGGGTGTATGTGTGTGGGAAGGAGAGGGCATGCCTTTCCTTTGGCTTCTCGTCGCATGGTACGCATCATCACAGGAATGGGAGAACCTTGCCTATTGATATTTTCTTTCCTTTTTCCTCCCCCCTCTCTCCACTTCCCTGCATCTAACCGCGGGTTTCAAATTTAGCCTATAGGATATTAGTCCAGAGAAAGCACCGCAGCGGATCGTACCAAACCGTTGATCGCGGAAGGAAAGCGAATCCCATCTCGCGCGTACCCGATGGGGTCCCACGGCCGCTCGTTCCTCGCCGCCTCGCGCGGGACGCTCGAGACGTTCCGAGGGGCTCCTTTAGGATTCCCGCGTGTTTTCCCCGCCCGAGTAGGGGCGGTTTTCGCAAACCCCACGCGGCGATTTCGATTTTTCGCCCATCCGATCGCGAGGAGCCCGGCATTCCGCACCCCCCACCGCGGCCTTCACCTCACCCCCACGGACCCCCTCACGAGCCGGGCCAACCCCCTGGCCTCGAGCATCTACGCGACCGAAATCGGTTCCACCCCCGTGTCTTTGCGCGACGAAGGGGACATGTCGAAAGCGTCCCGGCTTCGATTTCCCATGAAAGACGAGGAACGTGGCCTTCTCGACCGCGGCGTCTCCCCGGCCGCGCAGGCGTTTATTGCGGAGGCCGAAAGCCAATACTGGGCGAGCTCGGAGGCCCTCCACGAGGCCCCGAGTGGCGGTGCCGGGCTTCCCGAGACGGAAACCCGGGTGAATCCCGAGACCGGGGAGGTCGAGACGATCACGCGGATCGCCAGTCCCTTCGGGGAGGCCGCCGTTCCCTCTTTTCACGCGCGTTTCGCGATGCGAGGGACGGCCGGGGAGCTTTCCCGGCAACGCGAATACCCCACGCGCGCCCTCGCGGATCCCCACGCGGAGTGGAATCTGCGGCGTGAGCGGCAGCTCGAGGAGCTCCTCCTGGCCTCGCCGCTGCCGACGTTGCCGAAGGCACGGGAGGTGGGGCTTTTTTTGGGCTCGGCGTTCTACCCCCACGGGCTCGCCCTGCAGCCACGGAATGCGGAGGCCGTGATGGTGTTGTTCGCGCGTGCGAGCCTGCAGGTTCGGCTGCGTGGGGTGGAAACGACGGACGCGATGGCGTTGCCCGGGGAACGCTCGATTTCGTCCTCCCCATCCCTGCAGGTGGGCCGGGGTGGGGAGGATCTGGACGGGGTTCCCTTTCTTTCCGAGATGCGGCGGTTGTACGCGCATCAGAAAACCCGCTTCGTCGCCCCGACTCCGCTCCTGGCGGAGCAGCTGATGTGCACGCTGAGCGCCGTTCCCGCGGCCAGCACCGCCGTCTTCCACCTCGCCGGACGGATTTTCGTGGACTGCGATAAATACGTCGTGCTCCCGACACGGACGACCTACGCCGCGTTTTTTCACATTTGCCGCGTCAATCGGGCGATGGGCTTCGCCGTCGCGCGGATGGCGGACGCGGTGCTGCAGCTGAATATCGCCATGGACGCGCCGATGGCGACGGCGATGCTGCGAGGGCTGAACGAGTGCGGGTATATCGAGGAGGCCGTCGCGCTGCTCGGGCGAATCGAAAAGATTCCCATCACGACGCCGCTCTTTAACGCCGCACTCGAGTCCCTGCTGCTTTCCTCGCAGGCGACGAGTTGCTTCTCGGCGTTTGAGGCGATGAAGGCGGCGAGGCTGCGGCCGGATGCGGATACCTACACCTTGCTTCTTCTCGCCTGCGAGCGGGCCGGGCAGTGGGATCGGACGACGGGGATCCTAGCCGATATGCAGCGGCGCCGCGTGAAGGGGAATCCGCAGACGCTGAATTTGCTCCTCAAGGGTCTTCTGATGGAAAAGCTGCACAGCTACGCCCTGCAATTGCACCGGACGATGCAGGGGAGGGGGGTGGAGGTGTGGCCGGCGCTCGAGGAGGCCGTGCAGCGGTTGCGCAGGGCTTCCGGCATCGGCAAGGGAACTCGGCGGGAGGGTAAGATTAAGAACGGCGAAGAGGGTACGTCGCTTGTGGAGGGGACCTACAAACAGCACTCGAAACGGGTCTAGATTATTTTTATCGCTGTATCTGTGCGCAGGGTCATTCATGCGGTTTGACGTAGGAATAAATTTTTGGAGAACTTGTTGTCCATTTTTTCGTAACTGGGAAGGGACGTAGACAGGTGCATTCTTTTGGGCTCTTTGAGCTCGTGAACGTATCACAGCCTTAGGTTGTATATACTCCCACACATGCTCCCTTTTTCACTCCTTTTGGTCGTTTTTATTTTCCTTTCATCCATGAATAGTTTTATTGTGGTTTGCATACGCTTCTTAGCTACCAATAGGCTAGCAGTCCATTTATACTATCAATAGACATCGACAACAGAGGGGCGCTTACCGAGGTAAGCATGTTTTCTCCCGTAAAGGACGAATTTTCACAGGAAAATAAATACGCCTCGCAAATTGGCTTAAAAGATGAATTTAATGAGGACGAGGAGGAGCCCATACGCACGATGTATATCTGTGCGAACTGCACGACGCATGTAACCTTCACACCGAATTCGGCATTGCGCTGCGCCTCATGTGAGCATTTAACAGGGTCTTCTACCGTTTTCTATAAGGTACGCACACAAGCAACAACCTACGATACCATTTAATACTAATTCCGCAAATGCATGAAGAAAAAATGACTGCCATATTCATGTGAGGAGAGAAGGGGGAAGATATGCCATTTATTTCAAATCCTTTTTTCTAACTTTTGATAAAAGTGTATTGGATGGTTGGCGCCGTTAGTTTTTCTCGCAGATATCATTTGATCTCCAGGCGAGGGCATAAAGGAGGAGTATTGTATTGCAGGACTAACTGAAAATCGACCAATTCTACTTTTACCATTGGTTAATATTCTTATTACAACTTAACTGCGATAAACTGAAATTATGTGATTCTTCTTTTTTCCTTTTTTCACTACTGCTTTTGTTTGTATCGTGAATAGGATAAGGAGTTGTTTTTTCACTTTAGGGGGGGAGAAATCGATGTCTCAGGTACGCAGGCCGGGTGGAAATACAACCGATCCGTCCACGGAGATGACTTGCGTATGTTCCACCTGCTTTACACCGCAGCCCTTTCCCCAAGCGGGGGTCTCCACCATGCCGTATCAATGTTCCTATTGCAGATTGCATGGGGTTGATATGAAGATTCTCTACACACGTCGTTCATTTCCAACGGAGCACTCCACTCGGTAATGTGGAGGCAAAGAGAGGGGGCTTTGTGTATGGATATCTTGTATAAACATTATTATTAGGTCCAGTTTAGTGTCGTAAAAGAAAGGACTAATCTGTGCATCGTAAAGGAGTACATATGTCTTGGAAAATTTTCATAAACCTTTTTTGCATCTCCAAAGTTTTGGTTTGATATATATGTTTGCCTTGCACAGATAAAGAGTCATTACCTATTTTGGGAAAAAAACACACACCTAAAGTAAACCTAGATTTATAACATGCACGCCCTCAGGAGGGACCTTATTGAATCCATCCACAGATCCTCCGCCCAACTTTCTGCCTGTATCTGTGGCGCGGGGTCCTCGGCGATTTCTTCTCTTACCAAAGTCGCCGGCTGCACAAGGACACTCATTTATGCGGAGACGATTTACTCCTTCCCGGCAATCCATCGCGCACTCGGCAGCACTCCCAAACAGGTGGTAAGCGAGTCGGTTGCTCAGCAGCTCGCTCAACGTGCTTTCCATCATAGCCAATCTCTTACCAAACCCGTGGAGGGTGCTTCACCATGTTCTGCTTTTTTGATGGGGATTGGGGCGACGTCAGCGATTCAAACAAGCTTCACACGCCCTGACAAGGATCGCGTGCATATGAGTATCTGGTCAACTCATGTGAACCTCAATCGAGGGGGGGAAAATACGAACAGTGCGCAGGAAGTGGCGCTCCATCAGCCCGATTCGCGTGTTAGTGTTCAACACTTCTATTCCGAGCCCCCTCCGGGGTGGAGCCGTCATCAACAGGATGACTATATCGAGCTGTTTATTCTCTACAATATCGCGAAAGTCATTCAGGAGGAGTGCGCATCTTCCGGTGAGCTTGATTCCATCCTTCGCATGCTGGCGTCGCCGTCATTTCTCGCAACGTTAGGCCCTGCGGCGCCATCGCTGCCGTTGCTCAGCGTGGAGCCTCTTTCGAGATGCAGCGTATCCGCCATAGATCCGACCACGGAGGCTATCGAGTTTGTTCTGAGCGGCAAGACAAGGAGCGTTATTTTCAATGCATCGGGTGATATTCGCTGCGATATTGCACCCTACGCACCCGAGGAGCACTCCAAGTTGCGTATTTCATCCTCACCTTCAACGGATTCTCAGGATTCGTGCGAACAGAGAAAGGAGATCCGCCTGGTCTATCCAGGTTCCTTTCGCCCTCTGCATTATGGGCATACCGAACTTGCGCGGGCGGCGCTACGTGCCCTCACGCGTGGGCAGCCTGAGGGGGAGGATGAAGGCTCGCGCGTACGCACGCAGATAACGTATGAGATTGCGGTGAGTATTCTCGACAAAGGCGATGTCTCCCGCGAGGATCTAACTGCCCGCGTCCGTCAGTTTCTTCAGCGTGGGGATCGCATTGCGGTAACGAACACCCCGCGTTTTACGGAGAAGGCTCTTCTTTTCCCAGGCCACGGCTTTATCGTGGGCGTTGATACCGCCCGACGGATTCTTGATCCACAGTACTACGAAGAGCGGGATGTGGTGAAGGCCCTCCTTCATGGCATCGGCAAGAGCGGCTGCTACTTCGTCGTTGGTGGCCGTTCTGTCGTTAAGAAACATCCTGGGAGGGAGGAGAGCTCTATGGTTTGGGAGGACGTGCATTCACTCGAGATCCCAGAAGCACTTCGACACCTATTTATCGGCTTGCAGGAAAGCGAATTCCATATCGATATTAGCTCGACAGAGTTACGTGCACGGCAGAGGAAGGAATAAGCGGTAAATACCAATATATGTTGTCTTTCAAAAATAATAGGAGAGGGGCTGGTGTAAGACTTGTTTAATCTGAGCCAAGACATCATATCTATGTCTATATCTATATCTATATATATATTGTCTTATTTATTATGAAGCGATCGTTTAATTACTCTATCCACGCTATTATTGTGCGGTTTTGTGTGCTGGCCACCTTAGCGGCGTCTATGTAGTGTGCCACTGTCTCAACTCCTCGTCTTTTATCTTTGTTCCGTTATATATATATATATATATATATATATTCTTTTTCATTCTATATATATGTAAATCAGAATAATTGCATCATATGTGTTGTTTTCATTCAAGCCGCTGAATTTTTTAAAATTCTATTTTATTCCTATCTTTATTTGCATATTTCCCCTTTTCGAGCCAGTATATATGTGTGGTGCCTTCATAGGCACAAAGTTATAGATAGGTACTGCCCGTCATGTTTTCCCGCAACGCAATACTACGGCGGATCAACCGCCGAAGCAATAAGACCCCTGACTTGCGTAATCCGTTTACAAAAACTACTAGCTTCAGAAAAGCAGAGAAAATTAAAATAGAAACTACCGATGGCGAGATTGTGCATGGACGTGGTAAGATCCGCCGTCGCACCCACAGCGAACTCAAGTCAGCTATTGAATCCATGGAGCATCCTGCTATCTGGCTGTGGTACCCGTGGCGTAAGAATCCCGAGCCACCTACGCCCTACATGCCTTCTCGCCGGGCTCTCAAGAACGTGCACGGCGCCATTTTTACGAATCTTACACCTATCCAGCAAAAGAAACAGGAGCAGATGCTCTACGGCGTCAACATACCCGAAACTCGTGAAATGCGTTTTGAGAAAGAACACCCCATGCTTGCTTCCGCGTTAAGGCAGCTGAAGGGCCAGCCAAAGGGATTCCCGTTCTGGTATCGTAAATATCCAACCCGGCGGCACGCCTATGAGCGACGCTTCAGCATCCCCGAAGAGATGCTGGAGGGCTATAACGAGAACATCAAAAAAGCTGTTTCGAAGGAGATGATGAGCCTTCGAGAGAAGCAGTTCGCTCAGGAGGCGATGTACATGGAGCGCTACGCGGAGCATGATTTCGATACAACCAGCCCAGCCGTGTTAGCGGTCAAGCGCGCCCTTAAGATGCGCATCCTACGAAACCATCTCCTTACAAATCCCCACAACAACATCATCAAGGCTGTTTTGTCGAACACGGAGCGAAAGCTCTCCCACGCGCTGCGGCGCCTGCGTAAGGTGGATTTCAAGCGATACTGGGAGATCATTCGCGACCATGACGTGCAGGACGTGCTGCAGCCCGCGAATCTCGTAACCTATCGCTACGGGACGTACTGGAGGTATGATTGGAATGCCGGGCTCGCGATCAGCACGAACCTGCCGGATGTGCTCGATCCACGTGGTTTGAACGGCTGCGTGGAGACCGGCCGTTCCCGTTCCGAAGTCGCCCGCGACCTCGGCCTTTCCTACACTCGCCCGCTGCAGGAGAATGAGAAGAAACAGCTCTCCCAGCAGGCTGTTTACTACGAGCGACTCGCGAAGTTCAAGCTGGAGCAGCCCGAGGCCGCACGCGCACAGGAGCGGGAGCGGTTCGTGCGAAAGTTCTCTGGGATGTTCCTGAAGCTCGATGTGAAATCCGGCGCGCCGGACTTCCCGAGCACCTACCGTAAACTCCTGGGCACGAAAGTGATACGATGGGCCTCGAAGCGGCACGGCCCGATGTAAGATCTCCGCTCGGTTGGGGGAGGAATATGCTCTGCACCAGCCCAAACTAAGTGGGTGCTATATGCAATCCAATTTAGGGTCTAGGATGTTTTTTTCTCTTCTATTTCCGCCCTTTTTTTTGATGGACCATCTGCGCTGTCTTTATCGGTATAGGGCTGAGTCCCTGTGTTGGGCAGTAGAAGGGACATCTTGCAGTCCTTTTTTCTTTTTCTTGAGTGTGTGAGGGGTGGGTGGGTGGGTGGAGGCGAGAAGATAGAGGTCTTTTTGGTTGTTGTTGCATTATTGATATCGTGATTTGTTTACTGGTGTTGACATTGATAGGATGTGGGCCATTTGATTTCGATTCTTTGTGCGAGCCTGAGGCCAATCGTGTTCAATAGTAACGGAGCTAAAGTAGTTTCAGCAATCGGCCAAAGGGCTGCCCAGTTTCCTTCTGCATTTTTATTGAAATGCAAGACCTTATTTTTATTTGAATGTATCCTTTTTTTTCCGCGACCCTTTTTTGTCCCTTTTCCTACAATTACTACTGATGTATAAAATTGATACAGAAACAACAATAGAAATAGAAAGAAGTCTAGCAGGCACTTTCTTTGATGGGGTACACACGTGAGCGTACGAATCGGCATTTCTTTGTCTCGCGTGCGAACGCGTTCTTCTCACGCCTCCCCATCGCTCGCATTCAACGGTCTATGGCCATGGATGCGATCAAGATGGGCCATATGAAACCATGGAAGTACACCAAGGAGCAGATTCTCGGTTCACCTATTACGTGTACTTTCGATTATAACCCAAGGCCGGTGCGTCTTATCGGTACGGTGATGGATGCCCATACAGAGGAGACAAGCATCAAGGGTGGGCTGAAGGTCTATGCACGAAATGAGGAAACCAACATGATGCTCTGGATTCCAGCTGGAAATCCTAAGCTGAAGTATGAGGTGACATCCGCTAAGGGCAGCTTTCAGCATTATTTGAGCGAGCGAGATAAGTGGGATGAGGCTTGGATGACGGGACGTGCACGTATTAAATAGAAGGCACGGAAGGGATTTTTGGGGAGGGAAAGGGTATGGTGGCGTGGGTATGTTCAGGTATCGTAGCCGCAGTTTGGTACATGACCTTTGTGTTTACTCTTTGCCACCTGTGAAGAAACTGGATAAAAATCGACTAATTTTATAGAAACTCTATAATTTTATACTTCGTATTTTATTCTTTCACGCTTTTCCTATTGCTTTCCGCATTTTCGATTTCTTCTGTGAACGCATGGGTTAACGGAAGCTACGCGCAAGGTGGAAATTGGATCTTGTGCACTCTAAGGATATATTATTTTTATTCGAATATTAGGAATTTTCAAGAATAAGTACATATACATAATGCCAGAAGCAACCGATATGCAGTTGATGGAGATGGATATGGTCCAAGGCATGTACGATACCTACGAGCTACTTAGCACAGACCCGCCATGCTACTCGATCCTCTTGGCTGCCAGCGCGGATGACCCTCCAGAGTTGAAGATTACGGTAACTTACACTTCCGAGGAGTACCCGGAGTCCTCTTCATGCAACATTGAAATTGAGAACATTTCGAAAAAACGTCGTATTCAGACAACGAACCTTCTCAAGGAAATCGAGGCCACATGCAGTGAAAATATCGGTGTCCATGTGGTTGTGTTAGTGTTGCAGCAGATACAGGACTTTCTCACCAACAATGCGCAGGAGGCTGAGAAAGCAGAGCTTATTCGACGTGGTGAAACGATGAATAAGATCGCGACGCAGAGTAACCCTGTCAAGCATGATCCCACGATTTCGGTAGGAACGGCCGTAACCAAGGAACTTTTTGACGAATGGAGTCGTAAGCATCGAGCGGAGAAGGAAATGCTCTACTCCACAAAGGCCAAGGGGGACCAATCAAATATCGGAAGCCCCAAAGGTGGTACTGCTGGAGGGGCTTCAGCCAAACTTACAGGGCGACAGATGTGGGATTCTACATTGAGAAATACCGATTGGCAACTCTTTGGGGAAATTGAGGACGGTGGCGAGGATGTGGACTTTGAAGATTTGGATAGCCTCAATGAGGATGATTTTGTCTTCGAAGATGAGGTGTAAGGCATCGGCTTCTATGCGACATAGACCGACCTTCTCATCTTTACCGCTCCATGGGGAAAAGGAAGCTGGTGTGTATGTGTTCCTGAAGGTTTGTAAGTTAACGCGCATTGTTCTTGTTACAGCTAAGAGTAAGAGTAAACAAGATGTCAAGAATACTTGGCATTTATGATCCTTTCTGATAAATAGAGGTTTTTGGTATGGAGCGTTGCGAATTGAATACCATGCAACTTAATACCGCGTTACCCTTTGAACTGTTTCGATTTGCACTAAGGTGTGTGCGTCAATGAGAGGCGTACCCTTACAAAGTTTTCAAAATTAGCGAAACCATATATTTAGTAAACCTTCTTCACAGGGCGCATGCGGAGTACTACTCTTGTTTGCTGTGGATGGGCTAAGCGTCATCGCTATAGTCGGATACCGAATTTATCTGGGGCCCCTCTGAAACACCAATATTGTGCATTTAGTATTATTCAGAAAGGCCACGATCGGCAAAAGGAAAGCCTTTTTAACAAATTGGGAATCAAAGGGGATAAAGAGTCTCAGTGTTATCAGCGCCCCATCAGGGACCTTGACGCGAGCTTCGTCCTCGAAGCCGAGAAGCTCCGCGACCCGGTGCATAACCCGAARGATCGGGCACGCCTGGAGGAGTACAAAGAGGCCTATTTGCTCCTCCGCGATGACAACTTCCGCCGGAACTACGCGAGCCACCATTGCAGTTCGAACGACGCCCGGCTGCACGTCCTGCAGGATGGCGGCGACGTCGCCGTGAACTTCAACCCGGAGCATCGCGACTTCGACTACCTCGATCATTCGATCCGTGGGGGCCTCAAAGGGGGTGCGGCCGGTGCGCTCGGCTCCACCGACGCCGACGTCGTCCACGCCTTCGGCGACTTCCAGGACGCCGTGCGAAATGCGACGGGGATGGGGCAGGACGCCCCACGCAGCGCGGACGTCCGGGCACACCACGCCCCACACGCGCGGGCCCCCACCCGGGGCGACCCCATCCCCTTCCTCCTCACGATCTCCTTCGAGGAGGGCCTGCTGGGGTGCTCGAAGGTCCTGGAGTACCGCAAGGACCTCCGCTGTGGGCGGTGTGCGGGCCAGGGGGTGGCGGCTTCACGGGGAAGGCCACGGGCCTGTCCGCACTGCCTGGGCCGCGGCCACGTCCGGCTTCCCAGTGCGACGTACCACGTGGAGCGGGGGTGTGTGGGCTGCGGCGGGGAAGGGACGGCCCC
>AIHY01000709.1:0-13832 GCA_000331125.1 Phytomonas serpens 9T
CCGCCGCAATCGGGCGTACTGTGTATGTGCTATCAATTTCTGCCTTGCCCGGCCAGCTGTGGATGGTGTAATGGGAACACAGGATAGAGACCGTGGCAGCGGCTCGTGTGGTAGTGTGTTTTCACTTTTATTCCGTTCAGATGGTTCCCCAACACTAGAGCCTCCGCTATTTTCACACGCTAGCTTACATTTTTGGATGGGAGGAGAGCTCGTGTCGCTCCCCCTTGTGGTACTGCAGCAAGTGGCTGTATCCTTTATAGAGTCAGCAATCTTCTGTATTGGTACGAAGCATTGTTGCGCGCTGCCATTCTCTTCGAAAATGTTCTCATCCGTCTCTCCATCTTTCAGGACGCCCCAACGGTTCCTGGTGCCTTGGAGGCACGGCGCGTTGTCTAGCATCTCTAATTGGAGGCATACTTTACATATGTGCTGACGATATTTCTTGATTGCTTCTGCAGTGTCCACTGTGCAGGTTTGCAGCGTGGGTAACGCATCCGATGGAGTGGCGGCCGTACCAAGAGAGTCGCTAGGGACAGGGCAGCAAGGGTTTCCTATGAGGTTAAGATACTTCAACGAATCACATGGTAAGTCTGAACTAGGACTTAAAATATTGATCGCATACTCCCTGAAAGTCAGCCTTGAAGAAAGGTCAAATAGAATTCAACTTTTATCTTACCTAAAATAAAATTCGAAATTAAAGAAGACTTTTAATTTTTTTTTTCGCAACCATTAGCGTAATCTGCATTATAAGACAGTTTTTATTATGCTAATAAGAAAGAGAAAGGTGGTCGCGTGCAAAATATAAAGCTCAGGATACACATCCTTCTGAGATGTCAAATGAAGTTTATAAGTGAGAATACAATGTTACCTAACAGTCTATTTTTATTGAAATTAAAATCTTCTCTTTTTGTATGTATGTGCGAGGTAGTAATGGTAAGCCTAGATTTATTTCGTATTCAATCAGTACAAATAACTCTACTGCACGGCTCGCCGCAATAGGTACCATGATCCAATACCAACGGCATACGAAATACCACAGACGAAACGTTTTTTCGTAGAAAACGAAGTATCCCAAGCAAATTGAAAGGATGGTGCGCCCACTACATTGCATAATGCGTGCGTTGCACCTAATGCAAAAACACTTCCCCGGCACACGGTGGTATAATAAAACCCGTTTAATATGCCGAAGACGAATGTGAAGGAAAAGTGAAAGTAGAATTTTTGCAAAGAATGCTGCCAGCACACCTGTTCTAACATCTTCTCCGGTTTCTCACCGTTCTCCAAAGCCATACGGTATTCGTCTATCGCGTAAACGACAAGCAGGTGTGCATGGGAAAGAGAAAAAAGAAGGGACGAAAAAAAAATTTGCTGAGTAGTAGTCCGATTTCGAAGAATCTGAAAGAAAAGCCCGCGGAAAAAGATCTCTTCTCCAAACGGACAAAGAAAGACATTACGAAATAGCATCAGCCACTCATTAAGTGTCTCGGGCGCGGACCAGATTCCAAAAGACAGAAGGTGCTCAACTATAGGGCCAAGAAAAAGAATCGCTGTGAAGCCGACACATTGTAACATTACAAGAAAGGGATGTCTATCTGGGATCTCGACATTTGCTTTCGAGGCGCTTTGCAAGTAAAAGAAGCTTCCACAGATGACTCCAGTAAATGAGATCGACCGCTTTATGATTGTGCTGGTGCTGTCACGATCAACATACAGAGACGCGCTTGTAGCAGCGCTGTGGAGATCATGAAGGGCAATTTTCAAAAATTGGAAATCGCGTGGGTATACATAGAAAGAGCCGATAAGAGCAAAACACAGTCCTCCACAAACTGCAATGTCCATGTCTAGGTATTCATACAATGCGTAAAAATGTATAGATGTAAACACACCCTCCGCAGATCTGCAGAGATCCGGCCTTTATAGCGGTAGAAAATTTAGTATCTATTTGAAATTATGCCAGTAAGTAGCAGGCTTGGTCGATTATGAAGTAAAAGGTGTTGCATAAAAAAAAAAATGGTAACCCATGCTGCCACTAAAAGATGGCTTATTGGTGAAGAAATATAGAGATACTCCCAAAAATCAACCAAAATACGACGGCGTTCATTAGCAGATGTTTATATCCACCATATCATGAAATTTTTATTTACTTAATCAATAAATATCATAATCGCCAAACGTGGAAGAAAAATACAATATCATTAAGATTTGTGTCTAAAACATCTAATAGAAGGGTAGGCATGCTCAAAATATCTGATTAATAATTGCACAACCAACACTAGAACGTAATGTAAAATATCTAAGGTAGAAAATAAAAAAGTGAAATAAATGCACTTTTCGACGGTTTTTCAATTGTATTTTATACCCATCAAAATAAAGGAAATATATAAAAGTAAATTACTCGATTCGGACAGGGTATATCACTTCAACCATCTTTTCCCAGTTCATGCCCCGTTCAAAATGTGGAAGCTCATCGTTTGTGCAGAGCACAATATCCGCGTTCTCGGCACTGTCCACGGTAACGGCGCCACCTTCGGAAAGCAGTAGCGACGCGGTACTGTAATGCTTGCACGCGACAAATAGATTCGTACAAAAGACCTGTTTTTTAAGTAATGGTGGAAAATCATGCTGAAACCCAAAATCGGATTCACTAAGCCACATTCGGTGATTAAGAGATTCCATAACGTACGACACCGGTAGAATCCAGCACCCTCGAACGAGTGCCGTAAGTAATTTAATAGTAAGTTGGCCATTCGTGATGAGATGCGTGAGGTTAGAAGGAACGGGCATGTTGGATTTACACTCTGCAATTGCAACGTTAGGTAGTTGTTTAATAGAGAGAAAAAGTTCATTTCCATCAAATCCACTGATAGCGAAAACCCGCGCATCTTCGGTACGAGAACGCTTCATCGAACGGGAACCTGATGATGGGATGTTCACTGTGGATGCGCTACGCAGCTTGGATTGGCAGGGACCACTTTGTGATTTTGTTATAGGGGTGCTAGACTTTATCCCAGAGACTCGACGTCGGAGTTCTACCTCTAGACGTTTCTCCAGTAATGAGCAACGATGAATAGCTGCAGCAAGCTCTACATTAAGGTTGTCGGACCGTTGGCATTCGCTTAAATATTTTTGCCGTAGCTCCCCTTCTTCATGTTTTTTGGCTTGTATCTCTTGGCATAAACGATCTCGTTCCGCCGTTACGGCTGTCAACTCCATTCGTAATTGCCGTGCAACCACACGATCGTCATCTGTGGATTTCATATGCTCTTTGCGAAGCAGAGATAACTCCTCACGACATGACATCAGTGTCTCCTCAAGTGAGTAGATCCGTTCCTTGGCGGCTCGTAAATCGTTTGAGTAGCCCTCCTCAAGGATATCCTTTTGCTCGTTGAGCCTTTGAATGCGTTCATTTGCCTCCATTTCAGCGGCACAATGCACCTCTATATCTCTGGTTAAACGATTGTTTTCATGCTCGAGTTCTAGCTCTCTCTCTTTCGCCGTGCTAAGGAGTTTTTCATTCTCCAAAAGCTGCTTCTCTCGTTGGGTTAGGACCACTAAAACAGTGGAAAGCTCCTCCGAGACCTTCGAAAGCTGACGTTGGAGGGAAAGATTCTCCTCAACTGCGGCCATATGGGTCCCTTTAGCTGCACGTAACGCAGACTCCATCTGATGTTCTTTTTCACTTAAAGACAAGCGATACTCCTCTGCAATACGGCGCAATTCCTTTGCATGCGCATCGCAAGTTTGTTCCATCTCCTCCGACATCTTTGCATTGGAGAGACGTAAAGCGGCAACGTCATCAGTGAGTGCACGCATTTTTTCTTTTGACCGATGCAAATCATCTTCAAGCTCTTTAATGGATTCATTTTTAGCTTTTGTTATCTCTTCTATGCGCTCGGTAGTGAGGATATGTTGGGCTTGCATCGTATCTTCATGTTCCGCTTTAATCCGTTTAATTTGCTGTTGATGCTGTTCTTCAATTTGGGAGATCTGGGTGGTGGCTACCTCCGACTTTTTTCGCAAATCATCCACATCTTGATAGGCTTTTTGTAATTTGTTTAATATATCTGCGTGTTGCTTTTCTAAATTTTCTTTATCCTGCCGCAGGGCATTGATCTCTTGGGACATATTCTCAAGCTCGGCAACTGCCGCGTATAATTCATCATTCATCGTCTGAAGACAGCTCTGACCTTCGAAATCATGTTGTTGGCTCATTTCTTCCAATCTTTTACAATTGTCCAGTCGTAAATCCTCGATACGCTTCTTGAGAAAGTCGACTTCCTTTTCATATACGGCTCGCTCGTCGCTAGCCTTTGACTCGGCCATAAGCCTCGCGCGACGTTCTTTTTCTGCACGATCTAAAGCATCTTCTAGCTCCTTCATATGATTTTCATTGCTTGTACGCGCTAGCTTTAGTTCCTCCTGTGCGCGATTCAATTCAAAGCGAGTAAACTCCAGATCTCTCTGGACATCAGAGACTTTAAGAAGCTCACGCTTCGTCTGGCTATACAGTGACCGCAGCTTGTCATACTCCTGAGCTGTGATGCAGGAAATATTGGAGAGGGACATGCGCACAGAATGCCTTGCTGTGGATGACCTTTGCGTACTTTCCATACGTGGAATAGAGTTTAGGGTTATCTTAGTCAACTCCGCTTCTGCCTGTGTGTTCTTACCGGTGCAGTGTTGCGTTGGAGCGCTCATTTTATGCTCGGCCGAATTTATGCCACCTTCTACTAGCGAAGTTATCTGTGATGTTGGATCTTCCTTTACAGGTGAAACGCCGTTATCATTTGGCAATGGATCTGGTAATGTAATGCTTTGTTGTAGCCACATGCTGTCTATATCAGCACTGTTCATCCTTTTATAGAAAGAAAGAGAAAAAACGGAAGTCTATTTTGTAAAAAGGCGCCAGACGCCACTACTAAAAGAATAATACTTCTTTCTAGATATGAAGGTTCAAAGTAAATTGAATAAAGTAGAATATGATCTGCTAATATTGTATAACATTCATCCAGTAGTCTATATAAAGGGTAAAACTTGCGATCTTACTGAATAATAGATAAATATAGTAGAATTATCAATAGAAATACATATAAAATTAAGTTATATTTCATCTCATGTTTCTATTAGTTCGAAAAAAGTTGGACGGTGAATTCAGTTTAAGAAATTCTGAGACAAGATCCAAATGGGGATCATGTGCACCAGTTAGATTCCTCAGTATTTTAAATAGCAGCTTGAACCTATATAAGATATCAAACGGTAAACAATATATGCCAAGTGGTTCTGCATCGATATGTTTCACCTTGCTCATTTGATTGTCCATCAAAAAGTCTTGATCGCATATGGACTCCCTAAATTGAGAGCCATTTACGCAAATGAGAAGTATCTATTTTTGATGAGGTGATATGAAGATCAAGTCAGTTTATTAGCGTTAATTAGAATATCGTTCTTTCCCAGAAACTGGCATGCCTTGATTAAAGTACATGCTAATAATCATATGTGTAAATTTATCAAGGACACCATCCTCATAAATTCTATATCGCTGTATGGAGGATGAAGTTACAAAATTTTAGAGGGTAACGAAACACTTGAGCGCTCTTATAAATCAAATAGAACTGTATAAAAAACTTAATAAGCTTGATGATGCAATCTGCTTTAGGACATATAAAGCGTAGAATGAAACCGACTTACCGCATGGACACGAGCTGATACAATTAATATTAATGAATAGGAAGTACCTGTGTAGGAAAATTTTTTTTGAACAGCAGGGCTTTAATTTCTAAGAAAATGTGACTTCCATAAAGTTAAAATTCCCTTTCCTGCTATGGGATAGTAAAGATATTAGGGCTACCGATTCCTTGAGATATTCCTATGGGAAACAGGATTGCAATTGAAAAGATAGCCTTTATATCAGTAGATTAAGAACACTTGATTTTCCTTTAATAACAATGGCTTTTTTACAATAAACTTGCAGAAAGTTTGATATGTTAGCATGTTCCGCAAGTATTTTGAAGGTCCTCATGGAGTGCGCGGATGCTCGTGATTACGCATATCAGGTATATTTCCTTTATAATCGTCCAACTAACCTATTTCGTAAAGCAAGAAGCATTAACAACGGCATTGAACATATTGTGTCGTGCATTTGTGCCTTATAGTGTTGTCCAGAAACACGCAGGAGTCATTGTGAATGTGCTAAAAGTTATTGACAATAAAGTGTGCACTCGTACTTTACCCAGAGTTTCAAAGACACTTGCAGTTATGCGTGTGTCTTGTTAATGGTTTTCATTTTTTTCAGCATATAACTTCTGTATCGTTGCGTGCTCATTTAAAATATTAATATCTCGACAATGATCATTAGAACTGCCTGAAGTCATGTCATCGATGAGCACATCGATTGCATTACACGGAAAAAAAAAGAATTGATTCCGCTCTTGGACACAATAGAAGAATCAATTAATAAACAAGTGATATCATGAATAATACATACCATATCACTGAAAGATTACTCGTCGCTTTAACGTATTGTTTTACACAAACCTATAACTCTTCTATGATATTATAGAAAGTCGTATTTCCTATATTTTATCCCCTTCGCTAATTGCATCATTATTCGCATTTCGACTGATCCTGGGCAATACTATTTATACGTGAACCAGCATTAATGCAAAATTGACGCAAAAAATAAAAGGTAACCACTCAAAAAGAGACACAAACGTACTTATGGTATCAAGAGGTAGTCCTATCATGTCAGTCTTAAGAGAAAAAACTGTCATATAAGGAAACCTTTTCTTTTTATTGATATATCCATGAAGGAAATTCGGACAAAAAACAAGCTTCTCACTTCTTATTTGGTCGGTTCATGAGAAAATAAGATGATAGTCAAATCAGGTTGGTCACTATATAATAATTTGCTAATAAAACATTACTTCTCTTGACAAAAACTTTTAAATCCAACAAATTTATTTAATAACGAAAGATACTAAACCTATGATAGCATGTAATGTCTCAAAGCCGATAAAATGGTGCTTTCAACGCGCTTGCCCACACCTAAATGTCTCTTCTCCTTCGCGGCCTCTTTTCGGAATTCGAAATCGCCGGACTGGACGTAATAGCATCCTCTGGAATAACGTATCGAAAGCCTCTCATGTTATGCTCAACTCTCTTTCCGGCCGTCGATGAAAACTCCCGGGGAATTGTAGGTGAACCATTTGTCATACGAGGTTGAAAATACATGATTCTTACTAAATTGAGTGAAACTATTTATGATGATAGTATTACCTTCTTTCTAGGGAATAGCTTATTGGTATAAAGGAAAATTAAAGAAAAAGATCTAAATGCGCATGGACACTTAATTGTGATGGAAAATACAAAAGGCAAGGATCACAAGAAATGAAAACCTTTCCGGCAATAATTGAAAGAATAATAACACGCGTTAGATATTATTTTTTTTCACAAAAAGTACCGTACTTTTTTAGATCATTAGATGGACAAAGTAAATCGTCAAGAAATTAAATTTCTATGTAAAATGGAAATAGATGGTACTGAGGAGGATTAATACCTAGTGTAGCTTTCTACCTAAAATATGACCACCACAAAATCTGACGCATCGTAAAAGAATATAAGCCTTTCATGAAGAACTGATGGTGCCAGTCAAATAGCGGAGAACTGAAGACACATCAGAAAGCTTACTTTTCACCAACGATGCCAAATACTTGTCATGATGGAAAAGTGACACTTGTAGAAAATGGATTAACTTGACAAAAGAATAGGGATTCGAATTTTGTTTTGCACAAAAAGCATCCAAACTCACGCAAACATTTAATATCAAGAATCCCACACCTTAGACTATAACAGTGAATGAATAATAGTACGATATCATTTCAGTTTTGTAAACACATCATTTTATGATAAAGTTTCTTTATATTTGAACGCTTGCGATAAAATTCATCTCATGTATTAAGTGAGAAATACATTCCCAGTACTTTTCACCAAGTTTAGGCTAAATCTTTTCTCGTATACGCTAGCTAGAGCGGGATATCACCCTTTTGACGCACTTCTATCGGGTGACTCTGGACAGTGGGGTAATCATAAAGACGCTTGTGATCATCCAACTTGATCTTTCCACTCCATAAATCTACACTGTTCGGATTTATACCCTTCTCAGAAGCCAGTTCCTGCTTAATTTGCCACACAAACTTCATTGCATCTACCATCTTCCGCATTGCATTGGGGTATGGATCGTGGGCTAGCCCCGTTGTTTCTGTGTTGGGTGGGGGGGGGATGTAAGACTGTTCTTCGCTGTATTGAGACCGCAGAGGTGCACGGGGCTGATCAGTATTGGTAACAAAAGGTTCTGAGTAAGAACTGTTTGTGGCTGAGGACGATGAAGAAAAAGGTTGATGACTACTAATCTTCCCAGTAAGGACATCGTTATAGCGCTGACGAAGCGAATTGGCATCAAGACAGTCTGAGAAATCCACACCACGTTCATAAAGTTCTTTGGTGATATCTATTATCTTCTTCTCGCCAACTGAGTTATTGAAATGCGACTCTAGCTCGACTTCAATGGTTTCGACTTCAATTTCTTCATTTTTTTGATCATCATCTCCTTGTGGCTTCTTATTCGATTTTTCAACCACTCTCTCTCCGATTACATGCTCCACATCTGATTTTTCATTTAATGTGGCTCTATCACACGATGCATTGAATGGTACTTCACTTTCTGGTGACCTGTTGACCTCAATATCTAATCCCTCGTCATAGCTTGTGGATTCTTTTGCAATTGTGGATGAGTCATCCATAGGAGGTTGCGTTGCAAAACTGTCTCCTTGTGGATTTTCAGTACCCCATAACAGCTTAAGCAACGTATCCACCTTAGTTTGAACCGCCCACGCCTCATTTTTTAAATTGTTTAACCGGTTGTTGTAGACTTTAACTGATGTCGAAATGGACTCAACCATTTCCTTAAAGGCTACATCTTGCATGTCAGACGTTAATATACATTCCTTGAGAGAACGTGAGGTCGCCTTGGTAGCATCACTCATGTCTGCTAAATCAAGCCCTTGCCCCTTGCATTCCTCCTTGAGAGCTGTCAGGTTTTTTGTCAGCCATTCACGTGTTTCCTTGCTGACAGTAACACATCGATGGTTGGTGTATACCGTACTACAGCAGAAAGACACACTCACGATACGTCGAAACATAATAACGAAGCCCTGATTTTTTTTCTTAAACTTTATTTTTCTCTTCACAATGGCACTATTATTCACGTTTTCACTTAAAATATTTACTACAGATGGAAATAAATTTGCTTGAGGGTGTGGAAAAAGTACAATTGAAAAATGCTATTAAAGCATAATCAGGGACATAATAGAATATTTAATGAAAATCTATAAGACTAAACACACATGAATTTACGACTTATGCAAAATTAATTAAAATTTAGTTGCCTGATTGTTGTTGTTTTAGGAGATATAGTCTTATTTATAGCGGCAATACCCTTCAATAGGAAGTCTTAACATGCGTCAGGGTAGAATAGTAATAAGAAAATAATAAAAGAGATCCTAAATGTCAAAATGAAATGTTTTACAATTATATTCTACTTAAGCACTAGAAGCAATAAGGACAGATTTCCCCTGTGAATGCAGCAAATGTGTCCTTTCGTCCTGAGTAAACTTCACTTTGATTGTTAAAGAGCACGTTGGACACTGTGCGACATCAGCTCCAGTTGCAAAATCTTGTAACGAAAGTTCAAACAAATCACCACAAGGGCAAGGGTATATGAGCTTACCATCCTCCACAAGCATATCGGAGAGTAAAACTTCCTCGTAATGGTATGCATCCATCGCGAAAAGGTTTGAGTAAAAAAATGTATGGTGTGTTAGCTTTAGTTATATTAGCTTAATGTTATGATACGTAAGACAACATAGAAAAGGGCATAATATTAGCATTATAGTTGAAATGATTTATATAACAGTATGAGATCCTGCATTTTTATTTATAAAAAGTGACATATTTCGTTTGAATTTCAATATTTTCGTGTAACAGACATCTTATTCATACTACACATGAAAGCTTAATATACTTATTGAAAAATTCTTTCGCAGACAGCTCCAAAGAGAATGAATATATGTGTAACGCAATAAGTCGCGACTATGCTTGCAGGCAACTCTCCAGACTGAAAAAAAAAATGTCATGACTCCTGCAAGTGATCGTTATCCTCAAGAGGTTGTTCGATTTTTCGATGTAAATATTAAAAGGATAATGACTCGTCGTCTTCTACTGCTGGAAATTATAGACAAGTTGTACTACTAGATATTGAAAAGGAAAGAGTAACATTAGGTGAGAGCAGGTCATTCTCGCCTCCGTATATAAGGTAATGTAGAATACTTCAATAGTATAAAAATACACCTATTAATCCATATTTGCATACAAATATAAATTATGGGAATCACGTTGGAATGTCTTTTTTTAAAGTCAGTGTCTAAAAATGTTGTTCAAAAGGAAGTTTCAAAGCAACCTTACAACAGCATGTCCTTAGCCAAGCCTTCAGCGTTGGCAAATGAGTAAATGAGCTAACTTTACGACAAATCTTATAAGGGTGTTCATTCCCATACATCTTTTATGTTCCCAGCACCCATCAAGGTTTAGCTTTCTCTAACGGAACGCCGTCTCCATCGCAGACTTTGGATCAATTTCAAGTTGTTGAGCGCTGTAGGACCAACCTGACAGCCATCTTTGCGAGAAATTGATGTAGAATGATGGCAGGAAACGTAATATAGTGTTACGCAGTACTGTATGCGAAGTACATGTGAATCTTCTAGCACGACGTGATTGGCGAATATAACGCTCAACTCGGTCACGCCGGACAGACTCGTATTGCTGAAAAGCATACTCAAAACCGCTATCTCGAGGTAACGGCACGTCCAACAGAGCTGTCGCTAAGATTGCTGCGTCTTCGACGCACAAGGAAGCATCTTGATTTAAAAACGATGGCAAAGAACCATGGGCTGCATCTCCTATCAGGACTGCTCTCTTATTGTACCAACGCGGCATTAGGGGAACCTCTAGTACATTGGTTGGTAATGAAAGGCTCGCTTGGGAAAGAAGTACGACCAATTCATCAAGGAAAGACGCATACTCGCGCTTTATTAGTGCACGAGATGTCACTTGAACTTCCTTGTCGTTCATATTTCCTAATATTTGTATTAGCTCATGTGGTGCTTTATAAAGAGAAGCAGTGAAGGCAATACAACTGTCGCCGTATCGATGGAGGGGTACTACCGATAAGGTTTGTTGGTGCCCCCATAGTGACACAGGATGTTCAAGTCCTAATGGACACTGAGGTGTGTTTATAAAACCGTCGATCTGCAGTACCCCTAAGGAGCGAGAACTGGTCACTATATGCTCGTTCGGGTATAATAGCTTCCGAATAGTACTACCCATACCATCGGCACCCACAACAACGTCACCCCACTCTGACGAACCGTCTTCCATCAGCACATGGACCCCACCTTTAATTCCTTCGTGAGGCATAAGATCCATAACCCTCGCATTGAATCTGATTTCAGGTATATTGCGCCGAAGTGATTCTCGTAATAAGTATGCCGGCAGCGTCTTTCGTAGGGGTACGAACCCCAGTTCTATCTTACGTTCTTCGGTTATTCGTCTTGACACAATAGATTCACTATTAGCAGGTGCAGCTGTTGTAAGTGGGATGGTGTCTTGTGCGCCAAGCACTCGTAAAGAAACGTTCCTATTTTTTATACGAGCAAGCCATCGCGCTTTTTCATCCTTAACACCGAAGAGCTCCTCTGGTTCAACTTCTTCCGAATTAAAGTGAAAGTCTACACCAAAGGCTTTAAAGCAACTTAATGCATTTGCATACAAGGTGAAAGGGGGAATATATTTTGCTTGCAGAAACGGAGCCTTCTCCAAAACAATACAGTCAACGTTGAGTCTACGAAGAAAAACAGCTAAACTAAGACCCGACAGACCAGCTCCAACAATTACAACGCGCATACCTTAATTAATCTCTCAAATTCCTATGTGCAGCATCTGAGTAAGTTGGGAAGCAGTGCAATAATTATTTCTGTCAGATAAAGTAAACTAGACCTGCTCACAGGATATAAAAGTATTTTCATATGATATATAGGAATATACATAAGTGTATAAGGAACCGCTTTATTAATATTTGTTATCATATTTTCGCAAATAGAATACTTTTGACAATGATGTTCTACACATAATTGTTTGCATATAAATAAACAAACTAACCAGTCTCAAGAACAAAAAGAACAGACTGCTTTATAAACATTAATTACTTTGTATTTGAAACTTAGAATATGCTCATCCGTCACAAATCACAATCCATGGAGCTATATTCATACCCACAATATGTTCCGGAATATTACATCTTCATCATTTATCTTCAAACTTTAAACAAATCAAAGGATATATGAAGAAAAAGCTGGTTGATGTTGCAAATCATTTCGTTTAGAAGACCATTTATGATCCAATGGGCGCCTATAACTTTATTTGAAAGAGGAAACATATTCTTTTAATATCTTATATCGACTAAATATGAACCTTGTTAGGATTAGCCTTGGACTCTTGAAAAGGTGCTTTTTATTACCTTCTTTACAATTCTTGTTATCTATGGATTCTGATAAACTATGGTGAAAATCCACCGTGTGAGAATACCACAAATAGGAGTATTTTAGATAAGTTTTGATCCACATGTATCTACAGATCAATAGCAAAAAGAATACTTTACCTATATTTCCCAAAATCTTGTTTGTAGATAATTTTTTAAAACAACACTCATGACCTATCCCTTCCTCACTAGGCCAGAAAAAAAAGCATCAAATAATCAATAAATTATTCCTTTGCTTTGAAAATAACATGCGAAGATAATACACAATACCACAGACTTCCTGATTGATAAAAGAAGAACTTTTACCGGTCCACAATGCTTCTCCTGCTGCGCCCGCAACATCAGGATAAAAAAATCGCACAGAGGGTAAAGGTTATGGGTTCACACAAAGAAACTCACTTAAGCAATATATATGAAAAACGTTACATCAAGATCCAAATAAAAACTAAGAATAGCATAAAAATAAAAAAAAGGAGGGAATAAAAGTAGTAAAGTCTCCTAACCTGATATTAAAGCCTAGAAGCCATTTACATTGGGAAAAAAATTAATCCATATTTCCTGAATATGTTAATCTGAAAGTTTAACAAATATAAAAATATTAATAATGAACTAGGCACTTAATCTTTTTATTAAGTTCACTACATGTGTTATTTACCTCATCCTATGCCTATATGAAAAATAGCCACCACAAAAAAATATATATGCAGCAAAATACACAAACTTCCTACAAAAAACAAGCCCATACCACGAACTAACCCCAAAAACGTCCAAAATAACTCCTCGTCGTCACTACAAGAAGCAAGGCTAAGTGGACTCCTCCGAGTAGAACCAAAGAAAGAACAATCTGCTGCATAGTCATTAAAATGAAACAACACGCAGCCCAGACAGGGACCACAGGGTATAGAAGAACAGTAAATATAGAGCACGGGTTTCCTTATGTCCAAGTGGTCATCTAAACAGAGATAAACGAAACGTTCGCCATTAAGAAACAAGTCACTAACAGATGACACACATTAACACAGCTCGACTCAGTCTGCCTGCCTCGTCGTGCCCACGCGCCACACAGTGCCAGGTCCAGGTCACATCACGCTTCTACTAGCAAGGAAAACGGTAACAAGGAAAAACAGATAATGATCRGCATATACAGCAAAACTAGGAAAATACATCCGCCAGCACACATGCA
>AIHY01000713.1:0-21093 GCA_000331125.1 Phytomonas serpens 9T
GGAGGGGGGGGCAGTGCGGTTACACTTAGGCTTCAGTTAGGGGGATGAGGATAAATGTCTTAACGATTAAATTTTGAAATATTTATTTAAAAGTTTATTTATAAGCTGCGTTTCATATGTAGGTATTACCGCGAGCGCTCGCAATTTTCTACGTTGCTACAATCTTTGCAGGAAAATAATTTATCTACTTGAAGTTGATGCTGGACGTGTGTTTTGTCGATAAATACAATAAATAAATATCTCATAATCCGAATAACTGCCCGTGTATGTATTTATTCAATATTTATGAAAAATTTATGTCCATTTATCAGGCTTTTCTTATTTAGGGAGCTCATGTCAATACTAGATTCAAGATTTTTTGTCACCTTTTTGAGATGCGCGTGATTATGATTAAATTTAGATTTCCTATTTTTTTCAAGTTGTCTGTTTGTGATGCCAAAAAAATATCACACCGGCAAATTCGTCTTTCTTGTAAACATCCTTCCTTTATGTTAGTGTGTGGGTATGTGACTTCTTTTTTTTTCTAACCAGACTCCTTGGTGTTCTTAGTGATGGAAAGTATTTATTACAACTAATTGGATCGTCTTATGTGTGATATATTGCTTGTGTTTTTCTTTTTTTATTATTGCTGGTATATGGTCAACATATGTAAGGAATGAAATTGAAAATCGTTTGCATAAATAAAGAACAATAAAACAATAGGTAGATTGCTATTTTATAACCAGAATCTGTCATTGCATATGAATTGTTCATTCTAACAATCAAACTAAACGATAGAGTTTTATATTGTTATGAAAAAGGTTATAAAATGGAGAGATTTTTTTCTTAGTTTCACCAAATTGAGAAAAAGAAATGTACTATTTCTTTTTTGGAAAAGTATTTGCAAAAAAAAAATCAAACAATACTATATGTGCACAAATTAGCTATGTTTACTAATTCGATGCTTGCTTCTTGTCGTATGTCTTTTTATGAATACCATTATTCTTTATTTTTTACAGTCAGGTCTATTTTTGGAAATGCAAGATAAGGAAAGGAAATTTATATCTTCAACTGAAAGGGGTGCAGCCCGTTTTCCAAACACTACCCAATCACATACCTTTTCTGTGCATGCGCCATCCTTCGATCCTACCGCTTCATTAGGGCTAGAAATGCCCACTGAGATGCATGGAAACACAAACTGGGGTTATCACCCCCCTTACATGATGGGATATCATTCTATCAAGCCAACGACACCGTACACTGGCACTATGGGTCACTTTCGAAGCCCTATTATCCCTGGTACTCGATTTGAACCAAGGAAGGAGAATGCTGAAAAAGAAGGTCTATCAGTGTATGCTAAGCCTTGGCGACCTTCCTCCGAAACCGTTGTTGATGCTATTATAGTAGACGATAAGGTAACCGATTTTGCTCCACCATCATTTTTAAAAGTTCAATTAGGAGGAGCTGAGGTTTCTGCTCCAGCTCCAATTATTTCTAAAGAAGTGAGTGATAATATTTTTGTGCATGTATCAACAGTAATACCCCGAACTAATTTATCAGCCGAGTTTAAGCTTCTAAATTATCTATGTGGTCGATGCCCTTTAAAGTCGTTATTTGGAAGGCTTTCCTCTCGGAAGGCTGATGTAAGTCTGCGCAACATTGCACCTGACATTCCTCCACTATGCATTGCTCATTTAATTGAGCAGCAAATAAAAGTCAAGGTAACTGCCATTTATTACAATGAAGCGGATAGTTCACAGTATGATGTATGGTTGGATAAACCGAACATTTCTTCTCATGTTGTTGAAATGATTAATGAGCGTCTCTGGACAAGCCCTATGTTTCATGGGTTTGCAGTCCTTCTTAAAGGTGAAGAATCAAAAACCTTTCTGAAGAATTATTTGGATGAATTAAAAAAATCTGACCAAAGTAAAAAGTGCCCGTATCCTCTCACTTTTGTTGAAGTCAAAGAGCACTAGCTATTTTTTATGCTCATTGTCGAATAAGTAATCTACTGTTTTTTTAGAGTAATGTGCTTGGTTTATCTTTTCTTTGGAGCTATTTTCAATGAACAATCAGATTTTTTTTTCAAATAATGTTTCTATTTATTCAAAGACAAAAATTACTTCATTTCCCGTTTTAAAATTCTTTTTGCACAGGCTGCCTAGTGAATATTGTATGATTATATCATACTCAGTTTAAATAGATTCTCTTCGTTTCATAAATACTCACTTTCGTACATTTACACATAAACACATATCTAAACGCATATTCGTGACCAATTTTTCTTTTGCCATTATATGTATTATTATCAAAACTAGGAGTTGAGGGGAATAATTCTAACCTTCTCAAATGTCTACTTCCTGGCCTTTTCCCCTATGCTATTTTTGCCTGAATCGAGTGATCAAAGCTTATTGATGGAGAATCGTCTATAGCGATTTGTTCCTCATTCTGGAACATTATGTTCGGCTTTCCAATTTCAATTAACTAATTTTATCAGACGATATAGTTATAATTCTTTTGTGAATACATTTTAAATACTAAGAAGCATGGAAAATGATTTATTAGAACTTTATGATTGTCACATAAAAACTTTCTTTAATCGCTTTCCTTTCATGAGAGCAAATTCAATGCTTAGCTTATAATTATCAAAAATATAATATATCCTAGCTAGCTTGTCAAACATTTGTAACTTTGGACAGTAATACTTAGAACCTGTATATATTTTTTTGCTCATTATATTTAGACAGCCTTGCCATACAAATAAAAGCTATCAACTCCACTAGTCATGATAATGTCATTTCAAGACTAGAAATTGTTCTGGAGTTGTCGCATGCTATGATAAATCTTCCTTTCTAAAGCTGAATTGTTCCCACAGAAATACGTTTTTCTAACTACTCCCACAATGAAGGCTTCCCGTCCTTCTATGCTTAAGACAGTTAAAAGCAATAATTTGAAAAAAAAGTGAAAAGTGGAACTTTTAAAATTAGCTGTATAATCGGTTCACCAAAATGAACCGCGATTGTTAACTCCAGAACAGCTTTTACTTGGCTTGCCTATATCTGAGGCATCTATAACTGTCTCTCCAAGTGGATTTCGAAGCGGCGTTCAGGAAAAGGCACGGATGATCCTTATGCACTATTTTATATTTATCCAGTTATTGTGATCGAATATTTGCGGATTATTTTTCATTCTGTTCTTAAAATAATGAAAGCAAAGCCACTAGCAAATGAGGATGGTATTTTTAATAAACAAAGTAAGGGCGGAATATTACATTTTCTAATTACCTTCTTCATGGTGCTGCTTTTACGCAATCATATGCTATTTAAACTACTATTGCATTTGGCGAAACGTTTTATCAACAAGTTAGATACGATATTGTTGTCATAGTTTAAACTACTGCTAGAGAATATGCATTTTAAAACGCATTTTCCAATTTATTAGAAAAAATAATTGCCTATTCCCACTCATTATGTCCCAGCCTTTAGCATCTATAACTACTTTACATAAAATGTAATTGGGCTTGTGGATTTCTTAGAATACTGCTTTAAACACTTCCAACCTTCTATGTTGTGATGGTGTGCTATTTATTGAAGAATACTACACATAATGTAGCAGGAAGAATACGGTTTCAGAATTTTGGTGATAAAAAGCGAATGTTATCTCGTTTCGTCACACGAGACAGTTCATGCATAAAGTATTCATAAAGATAGCACTGACCAAAAAGTTTGGTATATTAGTAAAAACTACTCAACTTCTTCAATTTGTGGGGAAACTCAGGCCTTTTTGGTAAATCCCCCTTGCGAAGGTTGTCAATGATGCTCGGTGATATGCTTTGTGGGAGAAAATTATTAATATATACTCAAGTCAATATTGATCACGAAATTATGTTGACGATGATTTATGGATATTCTAACTCTTCAGATTTATTTGGTTAAAGGACAGAATCATCTTGTCTGTGTCTGATAAAGAGTTGCTAGAGTATTTTAGCAAGGTCGTTAGCATGATTTCTCTATTAAAAATGTGTTTAATGTTTGACTCCACACTATTAGAAAGGGATACAACCTTGATTGTAACTCAGCTACATGATCCAGAACATTATGCAATCAGGGCCGAACTAATACGATATCATATTGCTGTCTGTTTTATGCATTTTTTAATGTAGCATTTGCCTCATTATTATTTGTTTTGTTAATGTTTATGCATGACTTGTGGTTGTGCTTCTATTTCCTTGTGCTCCTCTCACTTATATGCAGTATAATATTGAAGCAGCTAAAATAAGTTAAACCAACATCTCATACTATACATTTGCTGACTATTATTTTTTATTTTTACATGTGATTTTTCAGAAATATTATGACTCGCATGGTTCGCGTGCTCCAAAGAAAGATGTCTATTATTAATCGATTAGTTGAAATGAGCATCTCATGAAAAGCTGAGCATAGAAATTGTCTTTATGGGTATTTTTCTCGACGCTAGTTTTTGGTCTATTTTTACTACACATCTTATTCTATTTAAATTTATATCTTCCTTAATCATTGGAAAGTAGATTTCGCTATTTTCCTATTTCTTGAGACTCTTAAGAGAAATATATACGCAGGTAGAAAACCCAGAGCGGCTCTAGCCTATCTTCGCTCTATTTGAGCGAGGATATAGAGCCACCTTTTCTTGCTGGAAAGCCTTTTTGCGCTTTTTTTGTTTCGTTGTGCTCACTCCATCACCCTAATGCACGGTGTGGAGGATAAGGTTTGATGGGATCACAGCTTCCACACTCTCACTTTGTAAGCGCAGGTTCTGACAGTTATTGAGCATGTAAACAAGCAAATGCTCTGAATGAAAATTCTGATTGAGGAATAAATATTATTTATAATGTTTTAACTGGGCTATCTTCTTATATTTGTATCTAATGAAAGCATGTCCAGTAAGCTATTCTTTCTCTTCTACTTTTTTTTTTCGAAGTATGTTTTGATGCGTCAGCCTTTAGATTTTGATGATGTGCATAAGGGTAGTGGCGATAATCAAGACAAAGAGCAAGAGTTTATCTCTCTCTTCCCATTTGCTCCACCAAAGGTGCAACGTCAAGGAAATAGTCTCAAACACGCAGAAGCACGTTTATTTCGCAACAAAGGAAATGAAGGTATCCTTGACGAAAAGAAAAGTACCCATTTTATTGGTAAAGACATTTATAATCCCTTTGCTAACGACTTTAAGTCTATAAAATCAGCAACATTGATGTATCAGAATGGCGAAAGTGTCAATAGTTCATGCAATTCGAATCGCTCTGAATATGCAAAGGACAATGGAGTTTGTTTTAGGTCAAATAGTGACAATCCATCGGAACCTAACGACAAGATTAAATATTTTGTTAAGTCTTCGCGTTCTGATAAAAATCGAAGTTCATTCCCACTCAACGATGAGGTTAGCCGTGGGGATACGTTTGACTCTGGATGTCTAGATGCTCGAAATAAAAAAACTATTCCTAGGTGCGAATGGCGGGGAAAGCATTCTTTGAGTTCATTCTCCGCTGTCGAGATGGGTGCTGGTCTTTCGTCCTCGCAGCGTGGACGCTTTCAGAAATGTATGGAATCAAGCCCACCGAGTCATAACCAAGTGAAGATCAAGATTCTTGAGCTTTTGCAGTATTGGATGGGTACTCCTAGTGTTTCTTTACAAATTCGTTCAATTGTACAAGACACTCTTCTTCAAGCAGGAATTCATACGACACCAGTGAGAGAGGCATGGTCTGATGAATCTCGGTCAAGTTGTTGCAAAGTTCAAGATACCTCTAATGGGGGAGTGCAAACGAATGGCAGTAGTTTTGTGAAAAATCCGAATATTTGCAGCGACTTACATGATGACTCCTCAGATATGCATGTGTTGAAATCTTGTCTGATAGAAGATCGAAAAGGCTCTGATATGAATGCGACAATCGGTTCAGACCATTCATTTCATCACTTGTCCACTCCATTTCAATCAACATCTGTAGAGACGGCTATAGTGTCGCTATGTGGTACAACTCGCAAGCTCGAAAATACTAGTAGTAAGCAAACTGAATGTTCATATAATTCATCACCAACAATTGTACAAGTGGCACCAGAGAAACCAAATGCTACGTCGAGTTTATCTTATTGCTTTCCTTCACATCGATCTCCCTGTGATCTAAATGAGACGAAGCGTAATGAGTTGTCAGCATTGGAAAACCAAGCGGTTGCCGTACCTCATACGCCGGAAACGCAGGCTAATAAAACTAAAATTGGATTCAGAGCAAGGTACAATGGTTGGGGTTCTTTTTCAAGGGAGGCAGATGAGGGTGTAGTAAATATTACAAGGGTTGATGGTTCAAGTCAAGGATCACCTGGCGCAAGTTATGAGGTTATTCCTCAGTTTTATTTCCCGCTGGGGCGTCCTACTACACAGGAGAGTATTATCTCTGAACCTGTTAGTTCAAAAATTCAAAATCCTCATTTAAAAATGTTAGAATGCGTTCCTTTAGCAAGCGCGATGTATGACACCACCGAGCCTGCCTGCGATTCACTGGTATCTTCTACGAATGGGGACAAAGCTCCAATACATCGTGATTCCACAATGCCCTTTATGTCAACTCTTCGATGCATCGAGGATGGACGTGTTAGTCAATATATTCATAAAGAATTTTCTCGACTCCCTCCCCCTCACAGGCTCAAATCCAAAATTCATTTGGCTGAAAACCATTTTAATGGTTTGCGCAGAACTCCACAACTTACAAAACGAGAGTCAAACTACAAACATTGTCTTATTGAATGCATTGAGCGTATTTGTGTTGAATGTTTCGGGGTGCCACGTTACTTTGCTTTTATAATTTTATACCTTCTTCAGAACGACTTCGTTCCTAGCTCCTCAGATGCACCGAGCCCTTGCGCTGGCGGAAGGCCTGGCCTATCTTCTTCCACGCACGGATCAGTTTCATCGCCGCACACCAAAAACATTACTGCATCGCATTTGCTGGAATTTTATCATGACTACCTAAAAGGAAAGGATAGTATCCGACGAACATTTGACTTGCTTATTCTTTCTTCAGGTATCACGAACAATGGCACCAGCGCTGAGACTCGGAAATCTCGACATCATGAACCCCTTCCACAGCGCACTGCCACGCTACGATCGTTTCTTGTGCCCGGTGATTTTGTGGGGTACATAAATGTACTACTTCAACACCATCCAGGTCTTTCTTTTCTGAAGAAAACACCTGAATTTCGGCCAAAGTACATGAATACGGTGATTTACAGAATATTCTATGAAGTAGATCGATACGATAGGGGAAATATTAGCTTTGCCAATTTCTCATCATCACGTCTGATGGATGCCTTTCGACAGGTGGATGCCACCCCAGACATTAATTCCGTTTTACTTTTTTTCTCTTATGAGCACTTTTACGTCCTCTACTGCCGTTTCTGGGAGCTGGATGAGGATTGCGATATGATAATATCACCAAGGGATTTTTCAAGATATTACCCTGATGACACTTTCAATTCACTCATCATTCAACGCATATTTAGTGGTGTCGGTCGCCGTATTCGATGTGAAGTGGAGGGATACATTGGGTATGAAGATTTTGTGTGGTTCTGTCTCTCCGAAGAAGATAAGTCTACCCCGCAGGCTATACGATATTGGTTTCGAATTCTAGACCTCGATGGGGATGGCATTCTGTCTATTTATGAGATGCATATTTTTTATAATATACTGGAGGAGAAGATATCCTTTGTAGGTGAGAGTGCCGTTTCCTTTGAGGACGTGATTCGTCAAGTGTTCGATATGATACGGTGCCCGGAGTATCGTGGCTTAACCTTGGGAGACTTGCTGAGCGATCCTGAAGCAGCACATGTATTGTTGAATATGTTGACTGACTTTGTTAAACTTTTGCAATATGAGCAGAGTGATCCACTTGTTGTACATCAGGAACGCCTAGTCGGGGGACCTGAGCAAAGCCATTGGGACCGCTTTGCTCGTGCAGAATATGATCGTATGGCACAGGAAACTGACCTGTAAGATGTAAGAAAGCCCAGAGTCCGAGGGAAAATTGGACGACATTTTTTTTTTTACAACCTTCTGCCTTTCCTTTTAAAATATATTTCTTCTGTTGATTTAACTTCAACATTCCACTTCACTGTTTGCTGATCTATATTTTATCAATTATATATATATATATAGTATTTTTTTGTCTCCTGTACACATGCTGATCGTTAAGAAGCTGAACTGCAGTGTCCAAGTTGCGTCTCTTCCTCTAAAAACTTCTTTTGATGATTTTTTATCAATATTACATAGCCTTTGTGATAAAAAAAGATGAAAGTAGAGGTGAAACAAAACGCTAACTAGTATTTATCAAGCCATTAGTGTGTGGCTCGATATGATAATCTCAGGTACATTATTTCCCCTTGAGTAATTCTTGTTATAGAATTAAAGTATTCATAGTTCATTCAATATTTATTAACCTTGCAATCTCACCATCTTTCCCTTAATCCTTTTCTTGTCTTTTGTAATGCCACAGCACGCACATTTACAATAGTACCGAGTCGTATGCGACGCGCCGCATGGCTTCTTTCTCCCGTTGCAACATCCTCTAAGGGAGCTCCCGGGCTGGGCAAATGCAGCGATAACCTGGGGCTTGCTGACAAAGTACCACAGGATCGTGGCAATTCAGATGTGTCTGCCGATCCCAAATCATTACCAGAAGCCAATCACCGCATTGAAATTCGTCCATTCAACGTCCTTAAGCTTTTTGATTGGCAGACACACTGTACTCAGGGGAGTAGGTCCCTCCTGCCATCTGCTCTTCTCTACCATGGGCATGCCCTCGGCCCTCGCCCGCTGATGATTCTCGATCATAGCCTTCCTTTTTCCGATATGAATGGTGGTGGTGCCCATAAGAACAGTCTTTCTAATGTGCAGCTCGATACTATGCAGAGAGCTGCAGCCAAATACACGTCGATGATTTCTCATCTTATGTGGGGGTATGGGGCCGTGTACATTCCCTTAGTTGTGAATCTAGATGAGGGGGACGTCATAGGGCGTAGCTGTCAACAGGTGTGTGCGGTGATGGATGCATTGGATATTCGCTGGTCGCATTTTCTCACCTATTCCTATGGGACACTTGTGGCGGGACGTTTGTCTGCCTCACAAGAGTACCCACATCGCATTGGTAGTTTCCTTTCACTCGACACACCGCTCGTAACGGACTTGATGGTTCGGAATGCAAAACGTCGTAATGAGATCGCTAAGGCCGAAAAGGATGTAAATGTCCCCGCAGACATGTTGTCGTTCGCCCGTGAGGAGCTGCTGGGTGCATTAGAGGGGTCTCTTCCTTGTCCAGCCCCAGAAGCCGATGGAGAGCTCTATGAAAGGTATATATTCAACCCTGAACAAATCTTTGAGAAAGGTGGACTTATACGTAAGGAGGAGCGATATGTTTCTCTTCGCCATCTTGCGGAGATTCATCATCCATGGCAGCTTATGGTTCCTGCAGATCAGCCGTTATCGGATGTACCAGTTCATAAGGATTTTTTCAGGCTACGACGACCTGTTGTTATCAAGTCGGCTTCATCCCACAAGGATCTGTTTTCGGATTGTGCTGCAGCTGAGGTTTCGGATGTGCTCACCAGTTGGATGAATCGTTTTGAACCCGATATGATGATTCAACGCCGATATGAGCAGGCTGCGAAGGAGATGTCCACACTTGTCGTCGATGCGACGGCGTCTACACCGAAAGTCAGCACCAGTGCAGCCACCGGCGGTGGAGGAAAGCGAAGGAAGGAAAAGAAACAAAAAACTGGATCATGATTTTTCACGTTTCATGATAAGCCTTTACAAAAGGGAAGTTACGTTCTGAATTGGCTTGAGTTTCCTCTGTCTGTGTAGGTTATCATTGTTAGAGCTTCAGTTCAGTATGCGCTTTAACAGAAAGACAAAAAACAAATAAAGAAGCAATGTCTAGAATACTTACATACTAATTCTGTATTTTCCACTAAATGATAATATCTGAACGAGTCTTTGACAATGGCTATGCTTTACGTGATGTGTTTCCTTTCTATGCGTCAATTGTTCTTTAAGCAAAGCTTATGCCAGACCTTCTTTGAGTGGTACATTTAAGGTAAAATTATTTCGTGATCGAGATCAATGACTTACACCTTACCCAATACGGATACCTTTTATGGGAAAAAATCCATTAAGTGGAAAATGGCAGTATAGAGAACAAAGAGATTTAATTCTCTCAGGTATGTGACCTTGCATTTTCACGACCTATTATATTATGTACATCTTCTGCGTAAAATGTTTTCTGCGTTGTAGTCATTGTAGCTTTTAAAATATCTGAGTACCGCATGTCATTCTTTCTAAAATGACTGTGTCGCCGCTTTGTTGATTAAAGGTTCTTTCATAGTGGCACTAAAAGCTACATTTCTTTTCCTTTGCATTCAGCAAAGTGTAAGGAAGCCTCAGAAAGGAACTTGATTCCATAGTGGGTACCAGAATTTCGAGGGTAATGTTAAGAAGAGGCATCTGTTATCTTACAATGAAGTCTTATGCTTATAACCCCTCTTTCTTTGTTTTCCTGCTGCTGTTATAATTTAATGTTATCCATTTTTATGCTTTGTTGAAATACATTTGTGTCAGCGTGTTCACCTGCTTAGTATGCACGACAATCCGTTTTCAGACTTTTTATTCACGGAAAAGGACTACTGTACCTCTGGAAGACAGGATCTCCCGTTTCTGAAGAATATCTACCGCATCATAACTTGCCGCATGCAATGATGATAGAATATTTATACTCATCACCAGATAACCGTTGTACTGAAGCTTAATTGTGGATGTGAGTGTGCTTTATTATTGAAGTTTGTCACGTTTTAGCTAGATGTGAGCTGTATTTGTATATTATTGAATACCACTCAACATTCTGTTTTATTAGCATATCGTCTAAATAGTAATCTTCAGTGTGCTCCTCCTTTTGCCTCTCCTTTTCCCTTTTATAAGGGTGTGGTAGTAGTGGGATCTAATTTAACTGTTTTACTATTATTATTGTTGTAACTCAAAGTAATTGCTAACTATCTGATTGTTGCTCTTTCCTAGAATATATTATTCAACTTTATTAAGCTCAAGTAAATTTTATCATGTCTGCTGCCAATTTTGAAGCTGCTTCAGCGTATGTTCGTTCTTTACCGAAGGACGGTCCCATTCAGCTAGACAATGACACCAAGCTGAAGTTCTACGCGTTATACAAACAAGCCACTGAAGGTGATGTGAAGGGTTCTCAGCCGTGGGCAGTTCAGATGGAGGCTCGTGCTAAATGGGATGCTTGGAATGCGATTAAGGGTATGAGCTCGGAGGAGGCCAAGGCAGCCTACGTTTCCCTTCTCATTGAGGTCACAAAGTCAAAGGGGCACCCGTGGACCCCATAAATAGAGGAAAAGTACCCAACGCATATATTGCCAGAGTGTTAAATTAAGCAATCAAGGTGTTAAATTGAATGTTTTTTTTTTATAGGGGAAATTTGGGTAATATTATCTTTGCTTTGATTAAAATATGAGCAAAGTACAGCGCATGCGTGTGCATTTTAAGCTTAGCGGTCTATCTCTATATGATTTTTTTATTTTCTGGAGCTTTCTTCTTTACTTCTAATAAAAGATTTATCATTTTATTTGAATAAGATGGTAATGAAGTGCTCAATACTGTCTTTAAATTATACAGTTCTAATATTATTCCTTTTTTTGATATGAAAATTATTATGTTAATGCTTTTTCACCCTTTTCAACTATATTTTTTGGATATTAGAACTCACTGGAAAGTCTGGAAAAGCAAGCCGCATTCTTTTTTCATGTTGAGGACGCATCTTTTCTTATCAGATCTTGAAGCCGAGTGATTGATATCAATATCTCTGATCAAAGAAGAGGGGTTATATTTGTGCGTATATTGAAGCGCTTTATTGGTTGGTCAACGTTTTTGATAGTCCTTCCCAAGAAAATCACAGGACTCTCTTTAAAACTGGAAACCGTGCTGAGAACTTTACAAATAAGATGGCCGATGCAAAGGAAGTTTCTTATGTCTGACTACGAAACCTCCATGTGATCAGATGCTCTAAATTAAAATTCCTATCTTCATTATTTCCCGTTTTCACAGCACTTAGGATAGCCAACAAGCAAACTTGCGACATGGATCAGACACATGGTTGGGTTGAGAGAGATCCTATTCTGTTTTTGGCGACAATTTTAACTATCTTCGGCGGGTTTATTAATCATCAAAAGGAGAGTCAAGTTCAGGAAATCTATCACGAACACATCGCAAATGTTCCTGCCCGTGTTACGGGGTGAGGGCACGTGGTGAAAATAAACGACAGAAAATTTCTCGTGAATAGAAAAATATTACATATAGCGTCTACTGGTTGTTTTTCAAGAAATGTAATTTT
The DNA here is from genome assembly GCA_000331125.1 of Phytomonas serpens 9T. Lineage (NCBI taxonomy): Eukaryota > Euglenozoa > Kinetoplastea > Trypanosomatida > Trypanosomatidae > Phytomonas > Phytomonas serpens. The sequence continues at coordinate 12,410 of AIHY01000713.1, forward strand.
CCTTATATGCACTTCACTCAGAATGAATCCGTCTTCGGTTATGAGTGATACCAAACATGACATAAATAGGGGAAGAAAGTCATAAGGAGTGATCAAAAAAATTAGTACGGGGTTCACATTCCATCTTCAGTATTCATATGAATATGTTGTAAAAAGGGACACATCATCTTGAATAGTCTTCTATATATGAGGCAAAGTGTAATTCCGTTTTGCTGTTTCAAAATGGCCGGCCGGCCGGCCGTGTAATACTATTTTATAGTTCACACATATCTATATATAAATGAGGTACTATATGGATAGTGTTCATCAGAAGAAACATTAGATATAAAGTCCACGTAAGTAGCTATTTTTTCGAAGCATCATGCTTTTGTAGGTTCTCCTCTTCATTTTGTTTGTATTATACTTTAACCCAATTACCCTACTTATAGGGAAACATGCTGTCGATATGAAACTTGTGATTTCTGAAATTATAGGACTACAGTCAGTCTCAACTATGATGTTTCCGATATGAGGAGTGAAGCTGAAACGATTGCTCTTCATATACTTCTTTTCCCCTCTTCCTGAAAAATATAGTACAGTATCTCTAACTAGAGTATTTGCCAAAAAAGTGTGCCTTGTGCTCGCAACCTAGATTTACAAACTATTGCTTCTTCTTCTAAATAGTGTGGGCAAACAACGAATAGCAAAGGCATTCGAAAATCCGTTTCAGTAAAAAATTGTACATTTCCACTTGGCCTATTAGAATATTAGTAAAAGGAATTACTATGCGCAGCATTCATGGGCATCTATCTCTTTCTGGACTAGGTACTAAGCCTCCTTCGCAAAGCACCCCTCAGCTGCTAGGATTGTCCAACTTGGATAGCGATGGTTGGGCCGTGAACCCTCCTCGACGCGGTCTGGTGGTTCTCAGCCTTTCTGCTAGCCAATCGACAAATGGTGCCAACTATTTGCGTTGCAGTCGACTGCATCTTCTTTCGAATTCATCAATTCCCGCAGATTCCTCGACATTTGAACGTTCTCAGACTTTGATATCATCATCATCGGAGATCCCTGTTACAGGAATTGCAATGATTAAACCTAGTACTTCTCCCCCTTTATTACCAAACTCAGAATATTCTTTAGCTATCTATACCCCGTACATAATCCTGCATAAATGTGGTAAGGAGTGTACCGTGACAACAAAAGATATCAGTCGCTTCCAGTTAAGGAGGCCTCCTCTTTTTACGGCAGCAAAAGATACCGATTTTGCCAATGTAAATGATTCTCACTCTGTAACACAATCGCTGGCTGTCCAGATCTGTAAGGGACTCCGAGGTGAGGCTCCCGAGCATTTGAGTACTTCAGCTTCTGGCATCTCAATGTCGGAGGGGAAAGGAGGGGAGGTTATTACGATAAATATAGGTGCTTCGAAGACGAATAAAACTCATTTCTTACTTGGATCTGCTTTTCCTTTCTTTGGGCAGGAAGATGGTAATGAAGGCTATCAAGAGCGGACGCCTAATAAAAGCCTCTTAACGTCGGTGATGGAAATGCTCTTTTTAATAGATTCTCGGCAGCTAAATAACTCATCCACGGAGCAAAAGTGCAGTGTGGAGGTTGCAGTGAGTGCTATTGAGTTGAGTGATGCTGCACCGTTTTCCCCTGTTTCCGCTGAATATCACCCAACTGTGGCGGTTGACTTGTTCTCTGGAAGAAGAGATATGTACGTGCCGGGATCGAATTCGATCTTGGAGTTCGACTACTCTACCGGGGCGAATGGAAAGGGAAATATTGAGAATTCTCATAGAATTGTAAACTCGCCATCTGGATGCTTCATGGAGAACTGGACTGATATACCTGCCACTCAGTATATCAGTTGCACCTCTGCTGCGGAGGTGCAGCGCGTTGTAGGAATAGCTCTCTCGCGCAGCCTTAGCTGGCGCCCTGTCCGAGTCAATGGAAACGGAGATGAAACCCGCATGGAGATTGGAGAGGAGCGTGAAGGGGAGGGGAGGAGCAGAGTGGATGGACACAACAGTGTATGGCTTCTGAGACCCGAAGCTCGCAAAGAACATGGCCATCTTCTGTTCACCATTCTCGTTCGGCAAAAAGCAGACATGTTCGATGATGAGAGGTGCGTAGGCGCTTCGCAGCACAAATCTCCCAAAAGACGTTCAATAGTTGGTGTGTGGCGATTATGGGACTTGTCAGGCCCTCTCCCTGATAACGACGTGTTTGCGACTTCATCCTCATCTTCATGCTCTGATGCTTTTACCCGGACGCTTTCGGATCGCACATATCACGCCCTCAGACAATGGACACGGAGTCTTGGCCGTGCATTCTCAGGTTCACAGCAAGAGACAGAGAACAGGGTGGACGTGCGTGATCCATCTGCGCGTATGATTCAGGCATGTATGGAGGAGTCGTGTTCAATGTGTATTTTTGTTGCATCTTTCTGCCAGGATCCTTCGTTTGATAATCTTAATGAGGATCTTCTCAATTGTACCGCCGCGTGGCAGGCATGGGCTATACGTTCACATGAAGCTCATACTATTTCTAGGGAAACAGCTTCCCAATCTATTGCTCAACGTGAGGAGAACCTCCACGCAGCTCGACGCGTACTTAAGAAATTTGCCTTTAGTGCAAACACATATTTTCACCAAATCGGAATGTCGTCTCTCCTCAAAAAAAGAGGGACGTCAACATCTCATCTTGCTTCAGATCCCGTACCCTCACGTAATTCTTTTGATGAATTATCTAGTGGGGACAAAAATTCTGGGGGGAGATCATTCAAGCCCGCTGACGCGACCTGTGAACTCAAGTGTAATAAAAAGGAAACTCCGAGGACTATATCACCCTTCAACGATAAGGTTACCTGCCCAAACCCTTCCACCAAACCTGACATCATTATGGAGGGTGTTAGTAGGGATCTTAATTTATTGAATTGTGGAGTAGAGGGGGTGCAATATCGGCAGAAGCAACCACCGCGGCTTGATGCCGTGCAGCACTTTTCATCATTTCCACCTACTTCGTCATCACATACGGGGCTTCCTTTGGTTACCAGAAATTGCCAATTCCAACATCAGCTAAATTATCCTAGCAAGCGAGCAAAAGACAAGGATAACAAGCTTGATATGGTCGATGCTTTCACGGAACCTGCTTCTCCGATTCCTTGCTTGTCTCAAGAAACCAAAGTATTGAGGGATGGCCCGTCCCTGGATTCTATGTTTCCGACCCCCGCTCAGCTTATGGCGGAATTGCAGCACTGCTTGACCGAGTTGCACCATCATCGAGAGGGTTGGAAGCCGGCAGAGGTGGCATCTCGGCGAAGGGGGTTCACAGAGGGCCGTCGGGAAGATCCCCTCCAGCCGCGGGATGGGCTGTGGACGGACGCGTGGAGGAGGTCCTGGGAGGTGGTGCGGGCCCTTGAGGGGCGCTACGTTGAGGCCCTCCGCGAGGCCAACGGGGAGGTGAATCGACTCCGACGCGCGGTCCTCGCGGCGGGGGAGCGAAGCCGATCCCTGCGTGGCCGCGTGCTGCGGCTCGAGCGGCGGCTGCGCGCGACCACCCGGCGGCTTTCCTTTTACGCCCGGAGGGAATGCGGGGTGGCGAACGAGCTCGGGAGCCCTGCGCCCGACTCCCCGCCTTTGCATGCGAATTCCGGGGAAAGCGATGTGAGTGGGAGGAGGGATGCCGACCACACGACGGCGGCCCATGCCGCCGGTTGCTTTACCGAGGAAGGCTCGCCAGGAGGGCGTCCCAACCCTCCCGAGACCACCGCTTCCGATGCTGCCATTCCGGCGAGTGCTGAGGCGGCAGAACTTTTATCAAGCCTCCTGTCCAAGGCTTTTCATTCTGGACAGGGTCGAGATCATGGTCGAGGCCAGATTGAATCGGTGCAGCCCAACGGGGTGGAACCTGTTTTAGAGGTCCACGTTACGCCGTGGCCTGACTACCCCTCACACGACAAAGCTATGCTGGAGAAGGACATGCACCTTTCATCAATTGAGAAGCCTCAAATCATGGTTCTGTCGCGTGAAATTCCGATTGCTGTTGATCAGTCCTACGAAAAAACGACTAAAATATTCACGAAAAATCATGATAGACCGCTGAGATCTTCATCGGCCCCTCATGGCCAGGCTAATGTATACCATAATTAGTTTGAGAAGAGATCATCAGGGCGCAGCCCTTTCACCCCTCTTGGACTTTCGTGCAATACAATAAGTAGTATTCTTAAGATGACTTTGGTAAGCATTACCGAGGTATACTTGAGGGTCACCGGCATCCTCCACGTAAGATCAACACTTGTGGAATGAATAGCATGCGAGATGGTGATGCTTTAACGTCGCACCGCGAGTTGCATGATACGGTGATGAAATTGCCGAAGTATGCTTAAGATATTTTTTCTTACGCCGAAGCCTTGATGCCCCGCCCTTGGCATGGCAGGACAGTTTCAAAGAAAATCATCATGGTTGAATAGGTTCCCCTTGGCAGCTGAGGAATAATTGCCACCAGAAAGAAAGGGAAGGCCGATTGTATGACAGGGTGCTGGCCGGCTTTAGAACGTATATGGAATAACAAATGTGCGACTACAACATGCCTCCGAGACAGAATGGAAATTCTTACCTTTATTGGGATTGACATAGATTCTGATATTTTGTCTGCTGATACACGTATCATCATCCTTCTAGACTCTTGTAGGTGGCCGTGTACCGCGGTTAATGTCCCAAATCGAATCCCCAATCTCATTTTTAAGCGAAATATTTTATGCAGTTTTTATATGCTAAGCTGCTTTGCTTTTTGGTGGCCTATTCCGATATTTAGTCTTTGGCTCATATTGATTAGCTTCTATTCCCTTACGTTATGTATCTTCGCTATTTCAAATTCTAAGAAAAGGAGAAAAAATAGAATATAGAGCATAGCAGCCTTAATGCAGGAGGAAAAAGACGAATTGGTTATCATTCACACTTTGGATGATCTTTGTGACCGCTTCATTATTGTATCGGATATCCACGGCTGCGTTGATCAGCTCATTGCCCTCTTACAGAAGGTACATTTCTATAACACGCGTATACGTGCCACCCCGAGCCTCTTGTACCCCAATGGTCCAGACGATGATTGTGTGTATGATCGTGAGGATACCTGTGTTTGCGTGGGTGATCTTATTAACAAAGGGCCAAAGTCCTTTGAGGTCGTCCGCCTTCTTCAATCTATTGGGGCTTACGCAGTGCTAGGCAATCATGATATCAAGTTTATGGAGGTCGTAAACGCAGTGAGAGACACCGTTCGTTCCGAGTGGGATAACTTGCCAATTAATATAAGACAAAGTAGAATGTTTGCCCTCGCCCAACAGTGCCCAGATGACGTTTTACAATATCTTCAGCAGCTACCTCACGTCTTGCGTTTAACAAAATTCAAAATTCTGGTAGTACATGCTGGTCTAGATCCCTCTGTACCTCTGTCTAAGCAGAGTAGAAGCGCCGTAACTCGGATGCGTAACATCATGGAGCGAAGTCGATACAACCGATTAAGGAATGAACTCAGACAAAAACATCTGCAGCGGGATCGAGAACCAAGAAACGTTCCATCTACAGATGACGATGAGGGAGGTACCATCAATAAGGATATCTCTTTGCTTGAGAGTCCGTTATCACTGTCGGAGAGCTACGCAATACTGGAACACCATCGACTGGGTAAGCCTTGGGCAAGTGTGTGGAGTGAACTCGCGTGTCGTGGGCTCAATCCACAGATGAATGTGAAGGAGATTAATCGTACTTCTGATGCAGTGAGCATTGACAGCAACCTGAACTATCACAAATATGATAAGACGAGCACTAAGCGGGAACTTGAGGTTCAGGAAGACGTGGAATTTCTGTCTGAGTATAAAGGTTGGACGGTGGTATTTGGACACGATGCAAAGCGGAGATTACAACATTATCCGCTAGTTATTGGACTTGATACAGGCTGTGCATATGGCGGTGTGCTAACAGCTCTGCTTCTGCCTGATTGGACACTACTGTCTGTTCCGGGTTACAATACATCTGATAAATGAAAAAGGTGTATGTAGCCATAGTGCTTCATTTACATAATCATGAATATATTTAAAATGTTCTGATATCTCACTAAATCGATATGTGTAAAGTGTTTCGTTTTCTAGTTGATTATGGACACTCTTGTGGTGTACCTATGGAGTAATAGTTTAGAACCATGTACCTTTTGAATTAACGGCCTTCTCCGTCTCCATTTTTTTTTTGCGAAAATCTTGGTAACGATTATAGTTTAGAGTTTATGCCTTTCTATGAATGAAAATTCCATTTCCATTTTACATCCTGTGGTTTCATTTTACATTATTTTACATATTATTAACCATTTATAGTTGTCGATCTAACTTTAGATCCTTTTAGGTATTTTTCTTTTAATGTTTGCACCGTAGCAGCTTTTTTGATGACATCCTACTGTGAAGTCTGCCGAGCTCTCTTTGGGGGCCCGCATTGTTGCCATTCATTGACACCTGACGCATCTGAGGGCAATGGGCATCGAGGTAATCAAATTCGCCACAAATCCGAAGATGTGCAACCACTTACATATGGGAGTGATCGTTATGCAGAGTCGCCGCATCGATCGGGATTATCCCTCTCACGAGATGGCGTTTCTCCAATTCAGAAGCGCTCGTCTCCTCATTTAGCAAAGAATCACGGATCCTTGCCTGTTGACAGGAGGCGAAAATTACACTTTACCTTGGGAACCCCCTCTAACCATGAGCATTCCACATCGCCGCGGCTTTCATCGAAAGCGCGTGCACACTGGGCATCATCCTCTCCTTCACCTTCTTGTCAGAAACAACGAAGCAGAAGTGTCGATATGGGTGGGAAAAGAGGATCGATGACGCCTAGTGGTAGACCTCACTCATCAGCCTCTACTCCTGTTGGCCATTTTATACCGCGGCGTTCGCGATCCTCGCCACAATGGCCTATATCTGGAAAACGACGACTGGGCAGTTGTAGCCCTAACCACGATGAATCGCCACCTCGAAAAGGGAATTCCCGCCCTGGCCCATCCCCAAAGGTACTTCGTGAGGATAGGCGAGCAGAACCCGGTGTCTCTTTCTCCACAGAGACCAGTGCATGCTCTTCATCGATGCGTAGCATTCTGGGACGTATTCGGCAGATTATATGCTCGGATGAAAAGCGGCACCGGCGTTTTGCGCAAACTATACACACCGGCAAGGTGGTTCATCGTGAAGGCATTCCTTCAACGTGCGATTCGGTGGAAAATGAGGCTTGGGGTTCTAACGGGGGGGTCGCGGATGCACGTCCCGTGGCGAGCGACGGCAGCGTCGCCCCTGCCAACCCGCCTTCTTACCTTCACAGGTACCCTCGGATTGCGTCTTCCAGCGTCCTGCAGACGAGCCGCGAGCGCCCGCGGAGTGGGGAAGGGGAAGCACATCGTATGGCTCCAGACGGTGGTGAGGCTTCCGCCCCGAGTCGGATGACGTCGCATTCGGGAGGGGATTCCCCGTCCGTGATTTGGGAATGCGAATCCGACAGGAATCGGCTACCGCTAAGCTCGCAGACGCGCCGCAGTGAGCTTCCACCACGACCCACCCCACGCAAAATAATCAACCCTAGCACGTTAATCCATACGTCGGGTGATGAGGGGGAGAAGAAGCCCGCCAGGGAGGTGTTAGCCTCTACAAGCACCACCCTTTTGGATACTTCTCACTCCACAGCCGAGGTGGAGCCTCTTCTTCGGTCGTCTGCCGAGCACAAGTGGTGTTGCGAGATGTATGAAAGGCTGTTAAATGAGCAGCGACTGCAAAAGGCGCGGACGGATTCTTTACGGGCAGGCTTTACGGAGCTCTGTGCCGCCGTGCAGGAGGATATGCGAAGCCTTGAGGATCGCCTGAAGGATGCGCTACGAAGTGTCGCCCCCGACGCGAACGCGGCGCCGCCGCCGAGTGGTATGGTGCTTCTTCAGGCCATTCAGGAGGCCTCACCGGTCGAGAAGAAGGCGTTGGCGCGGCTTCTCATGCCGGAGCTCCGGTCCCTCATACAGGACGAGATCCACACCGCCACGCACGGCAATCGGCAGCAGCAGCAGCAATCACTCGACGCGTTGGAATCGCGGCTACGGGCGTACATCGCGGAACGGACGGCAGGGATGCCGTCCCCGGGCGCACCCGGGCAGTCCTCTCCCCTCACGGCGGTCCCTTCCGTCGACGCGGCCGGCACGGCGTCGTTTACCCGCCTCGCTCGCCGTGTGGGCGCGCTGGAGGAGGGGCTGCGGGGCCTCACGGCGGATCTCGCGAAGGCGACGCGGCGTCCTTCCCCGTCTCCGGTTTTCTCAACGCCCGCGGGCGTCCCTGGGGAGGCGGATGCGATTCGGCTGGAGGTGGTGCAGCCCGCCCTCGACCACGTCCGCCGCCTCCTCGTCGCGCATCAGAAGATGCTGGAGGGGATGGTGGAGCAGCGCTGCGCGCGGACCGAGCACGCGATGGAGTCGACCCTGCACGTGTGGGAGCAGGGGGTGGTGGGCCTGCGGTCCAGGCTGAATTCCCTCCGGCGGGATGTCCGTGGGGCCCTAGCGGAGCTGAGCCAGAATTTGAATGTCGCCTGCCCGGGGATTTAACCCTTTCTACACGACATTTCCGACTCTTTTCAAATCTAAAAAAAAGGACAGGTGCGTGAGGGTGGGAAGGGGGGGGG
>AIHY01000717.1:0-10500 GCA_000331125.1 Phytomonas serpens 9T
CAGGAAGGGTGTCTTAACGTACTCTACGACGACGCCTATGGGGAGCGTCTGAGAGAAGTTACAGCTGCCACGGGGGCTGTTTGCGGTTTAAATTTAGAAGGATGTTCAGAGTCCCATATTTTTGGTGACGCAGAGTGGTTGAGTTTAGGTGTCTCTGATCCAGAACAGGCACTTTTTCGCGTGCGAGAATGGGTTCGTGACATTTGCTTTCGTCTCAACAATGAAGTCGAACAGTGTAACCATTGGCTAAGCACGCAGGAGTTAACAGCTTTTGACTGCAACCATTCATTACAAGAAACTCTTTCTATAAGGACACCTCCCACCACGATGCCAAGCTCCTCATTTACATGGGGCCAGTCACAACCTCTACAGCAACAACCGTTTCGACAAGTACACAAATACGAGCTCATCCTTTCTGAACGACAGAAACTTCAGCAGTCGGTTGCGCAGGATTTTAACTTTATTTTGCATCTAAACCAGAGATTGGCACTCGAAAAGCGATTGGATGTCACACGGACGCTTCCCCAAGGTACGACGACATCCAACTCTGAGCTCGCTTCGCGGCAGCACTACGTCGTGTCACGATTGGGAGCATTATCTAAAAGTAAAAAGTTACTTTCCTACAAGCACAGTAGCGGGGATACTGATACATGGCGCGAAGGATTTCCTTGTGATGCACATATTCTTCTGCACGTGATTCGCACTTCTGTCGAGGGAATGGAGGGTTACATCCGATTGGGCTTTCAGAGTAGTTCACAGTCCCAGGATTTGTCTATCTGTGTTGGGGATACGGGTGAACCGTACTTTTATGTACGCTATCGAACTCAGATTACAGACAGACGTTTGACTCCTCGCCCAGGGATTAACTCTCTTTTTGAATCTCTTTTAATCTATACGGCTATCATACATAGATATCACCACGACGTGTATGGGGGGATTCGCGGTACTGTGGATTTGAAGCGGACTGGCCTGATTAATATTCTCAAAGAATAAGAACATTATTAATGCTGCCAATATCAAGAAGAATCTACTATACCAACACTCTTTTGTGTTTGGTATTTCCATATTGGCTCTGCATAGGTTTTCAGGAATGTAGAAGGGTTAAAATACATACCTATGATGAGGATTAACTTTTATCTTTCCATTGCAAGAATTTATGATATTTCGTATATACTCTTGATGAATGTACCATGTGCTCGTATGAAAAATATGTGCTTATCTTATTATTTTTATTTTATTACAATTTCGTTCTAGAATTGGACCCCGTCTTTATTACTCATATTCACACATCTACATACATATATATATATATATATATATATATGTATTTATAACAGATGTTACCCTCGCTACCTTCTTTTATCGACACACAATTTGTCGAGGACACATACGGCCTTGATGAATGCGCTTTAAGCTTCTCACTTTTTGCTGGGCGCACCTTAAACATTGCAGACATGCCCGGATGCCTAAATACCTCTTTCATCGATTTTAATCCTGGAATTATTGACACAGACCTCACCACGCTCAGTAACTTCAGCCTGCCGTTCTCGTGGCACAATCTGAGCTACCGGGTTAATGGTAGACAGGTGCTAGACAATCTCACCGGGACTGCGCTATCTGGTCGCTGTCTGGCAATTATGGGTTCTTCTGGTGCTGGCAAAACAACCTTTTTGAATGCCATCTGCGATCGGTTGATCTCTGGTGGTGATAGCAAGTTGTCTGGAAGCCGCCAGCTTGGCGACACCGAGTACAAGCAGACTTTCCACAAAGCATTGGGTTTTGTGTCGCAGGATGATATTATTTCTTCAATGACTACTCCATACGATGCGATGTGGTTTTCCCTGCGCACCCGTCGTGGAACGAATCGCAAGGAGACCCATAGACGTGTGATAGAGATGCTCGATATTCTAAAGCTAATGCACTGCAAGGATACGGTAGTCGGCTTGCCAGGCACTAGGGATGGACTGTCTGGAGGGGAGCGGAAGCGGACCTGTATTGGCGTCGAGCTCGTCTGCGATCCGAAGGTGCTGCTGCTCGATGAGCCGACCTCGGGGCTGGATTCAGTGACGTCCGCGAAGCTGGTGAACCAGCTGCGGGAGCTGGCTCGACTCGGTCGCACCATCATTTACACTATCCACCAGCCCACCGCCGAGGTGCTCGCATCTTTCGATGACATCATGCTTTTAACAGGCGGCCGATACGCCTACCATGGCGCGATGTCGGATGCCCTGAACTACTTTGATTCTATCGGCTTCAAATGTCCTGAGCGCTACACTGCGGCAGATTATTTCATGACGTTGCTGCAGGATGAGCAGACGGCGCAGAAGCTCGTGGAGCGATGGGAAAAGCACCTCAGAAGCTGTGATCGTACCCCGCATTCTACCTCTATCCGGGTCGCGATGCGACGCGAAAATTCATTCGCACTCAAATTCCTTGGCTTATATATCAAAAAATTCAAGTCCTCGGTATACATTCAATTGAACGAAGTGTTCATTCGTCGTTTCAATGAGCTAAGAAGGGATCGTGTGTTCATTTTGGCACTTATTGTCCAGTCGCTTTATTTTTCACTAATAGCTGGGCTGATTTTCATACGTATTGGCATGGATACAACAAGTATCCAAGATCGTGAGGGCCTTCTTTATATGGCAATTTCGAATCGTTTAATGGGATCTATTTACGCTATCTTAAGTTTGTTCCATAGGGCTCGCGTGATTTTTCTTAATGAGCAAAACTCTGGCGCCTACTCGCCTTTTATTTATTTTATTGGTACCGTATCTGCTCAGCTGCCGTTTCTCGTTTTTCTATGCTTTGTAGAATCGGCTATTATATATTTTCTAACCGGACTCTACGCATCTGTCGGAGCCTTTTTCACGTACTTTAGCGTCATGGTGATGTTTCAGGATGTTTGTGTGGGTATTGGCATATTACTTTCAGCGTGTTTTGAATCGCTGACACTCGCCACTACCATGGTGGCGTTGATAAATTTGCCTTTTATATATGCGAGTGGCATTTTCGCTAGTACCGACCGCCTGAGACCGTATTTCTACGTATTCGAAAAACTTTCGTATATTAGGCATGCCTACATCATTTTACTACGAAATGAGTTAAAACATATCGATCATATCGATTGCGACGTGGAGAAACACGGCAAGCTGTTCTGCCATAATCAACCTCATAATGGTAAGGACGTGCTGGTACAGCTTGGCTTTGATCTAGATCCACAGTCAACCGACCTGTGTATGTGGCTATCTCTTTGCTTTATATGGATCATCGTTCGAATCTTCGCTATCATTGCACTAACAGTTGTGTCTCGTCTGAAGAAGTGAAAAACTTTCTTTTTTTTCTTTTACCTCATGTTATATCTTTGATTTTAACTCTAAAAATTTGTTTAATAGTTGAAATTACCTGGTGGCATTGGAGCTTGAAGCTTTATTTAAATAGTTCTTCAAATTGATCCCCAAAGCCTTATTTTCACGCTCTTTTCTCCGTCTCAAAACGATATATGTGCTTAAAGCTTTTTCTTCTGACAAATGTGCATAAGTTGTTAGCCATTTTTGCTGTATTACCTATGTAGGGACGTTATTTCTCTTATTATGACTTCTTTTCCCATCTAAACGTATCATATCTAGATATACACTAGGACATCTTTTCTGATTGCTCTTGGAACGTCGGGAATAATATTTGAGTTATTTGTTGTTCTTTCTTTTTCCCATTACTTAATGACATTTTTTCCATTTGACTACGAACCTGATTTAAATGGAATCATTAAAAGTTGCGTCGATAAACCTGACAGCAAATTTTTTTAATGAAGAGCTGAAAGTCTAGAACTAACATGTTTACTCTTTCATTCGTATAAAATAGTTTTGTTAATTTTACCGTCGCATCCATTATTCATCTTCTATTTCGCTACCTCATAAACGTTATCCTTTGGAGACGAGGAAGGAAAAATAGGGCACATTGTATGATGTGAAGATAGCTGGCAAAAAATAAATGTGAGAAAGAGTCTTGATGTGATAACAACAAGTTCAACAGTACCATTCATAACGTATACAGATGAATACATGATTTTTTTTATCTTATGGGACGCTTTTTTTTCTTTTACGTAAATGTAAACTAGAACAGAAGAGGGTATAATGGATTTTTTTTTGCCTAATCAATGTACGATGGTAAATCAACATGCCGAAGCACAGGATACTATGCTGCATTTAATCTTCTGATTTAACATCATGAACTCTCCAGAAATCTATAGATTTGGTCTAAAATTGAATATATATGAGCGACAATAATAAATCTAATATAAGAAAAAAGGTCATTACTTTTTATTAAGAGGCTTTAAATATCTGTTATTTGATCTGCATAGCGTCATGATCCAATTTTTACAACAACAGCGATATGTCAATTCTTTAAAATATTTAGACATGTTTATGTACGTCCCTTTGATTCGGTTCTTATTTTCTGTATGAATAGGGAAACTTAAGCTATCGAAGCGGAGTAGATCATTGCTTTCAAAAAGTTTCTATGGACTCCAATGACACATTTGAGGGGGGTCAGCACACAGCAGATACGTTGACTATTCAAACTATTAATGAACAGCAACTTGCAATACAGAACTTGTATGAGATCATATCTACTTTAAAGGCACGCATACACGAATTGGAGGGTAGAGCGGACACAAAGCCCACCCAAAAGAACAATACTACCACTAGTCCCTCTGTGGAACTTGTAGCCTCGCAAAACATGCGTCGAAGGTTATTCGAAGACAATATGCAGTTGAGGCAACAGATAGAAAACCTCACAAAGGTAAACACTGAATTAGCTAGTGAACTGAGTAGCACTATAGATGCGTATAACGGTATGAAAAATGCGCTTTTGCAGGAGCGACAGGTAGTTCAACAATTTTGTGAAAAAGAGCGCCAATGGCAACAAGAAAAGTCATTAATCCAGCTTACAGAGTGTTACTGCGCTGAAGCGGAAAGGAATACTTCCGCTCTTTCTCGGGCTTTTCAGAAGGCTGCTACGGAAAACATGGATTGGCGCTCCCTTTGCTATGCTATTGCCACCCGTGTAGCACCAGAATCGCTACGGAAATATGTAATGGATCAGATACAAGGCTTGGAAGAAAAATATTCCCATAATGAGGGGGTGTTAAATGGCGTCTCTACGGTAACGTTTAGTAACCTAAAAAATGATTCCAGTGGCCCAGAGAAAAGTACACAAAATAAGTCAAGGTTTCTCGTTCCGCTTTAATGATTATTAATTGGCTGACATGTAAAACACGTTTTTTTTTCGGCTGTTTACTGTAAATTATCTTCTCTTTGATATGAAAATATATTTGTTTTCATTCTGATTTATGTTTTTTTGGGTGTTGTTAACCGGATGGGCTCGTCTTTTTGTGTCATTATCAATGCGTTTCGTTTAGTGCAATGAATTCTTTTTAAAAATCGAATTTTACCAAATACTAGTTTTTCCTCTCTCTTTTTATACGCAGGTCTAAAGTCTAAAGTAATAATAAATACTCGATGGACACGCTTTTGCCTGCTTCTAAATATAGATACGGCTTTCGACCTTACCATTATCATATGGGGCAATCCTCTATGATTTCAAAAGGTGTGCCTTACTGTTATTATCACTATCGAAGCGTTTTTTAAATGCTGTAGACATAATACTTTCAATATTCATCTACACTTTAATTTGTCATACTCTTTCGTAATGGTATCGGTTAACGGACACTGAGATGAATAACACACACAAAGCGATGATACAAAAGAAGCAGATATTTCTAAAAAAAAAATGTCGTTATGCATATTTGTAAAACTCCCGCAGTTGAATATGATCGCGTGTCAATATCAGTTCCGTTGATCAACAACGATTTACAAAAAAAAAGGCAAATACGTAAGATAAGACTAATGTTCATATTGATCTAACATTATACAACTGGTTAGAGTATTTTTTTCCGTTACTCCGTTTTACCATTTATGTGAGAAGGAAATAACTGGTGACAAAAACTTATGAACTGTTTGCTGTAGTGAAGTAATTCCATGTTTTTTTTTGGGACTTCTATCTAACATTTTATAACTGCTATAATTGTTGTTGGCCGGCTTGAAAGATGAATAAAGGTGACAATCAAACCTTCGTCAATAAGAGTTTATTAAATGGTGCATTTGAGTGTAGTTGTTCTAACCAGTGGCAATGCTTAGATATGTCCAGCTTCCAAAAAGTGCGCTAGGTAATAAAAGGCAGTTATAAGAATTGTGGCATTCTACTACCATCAATTTTGTTGAGAACATTGCGATAGTACTGACTGACACTTCTTTACTGTGGGCTCAATTGAGTGTTGTAACCCCAGCTGTTCTCTTGTTTCCATGAGCACTACTAACATTTATGAAATGCCTCACGCTATGAAGAATAGCGTTAGTAGGGGCTCTCCATCACTTTACTAAAAGGGGACAAACATTTCGGAATCAGTGCTTGTATATTATTTTCAGTCCGACATTGCTGGTAATTCATTATTTATGGATGAGATATTGTATTCGAAGCTTTTTGAAAGGTAAAGAGGGATCTATCTAGTAGTGCGCTGCATTTGAGCTACACAAAGGAATGCGCGCATTGAAGAAGGTAAGCGTCTTGTATATTTTTCAAGACTGAGAGTCCCGCATGAGTAAGCGATTATACCTTTTCCTCATAGGTAGGGAGTGTTATGAGCAAAAGGGTCCATTCGCAGATTAGTCTGAACACCACGTTGCACCAATGGATCGATTACACGAGGTAGCTGGAATACTTAAAATTAACTTAGTCGATAGTGCAGTTGAGTTCAACATGAGTACCTGGAGCAATGAGTAGAATGTGGTCTATATATCCATTTATCGGTATCCGTCTATTTATTGTGGTTTACAAAGAGGAGATTCCATTTATATGCTTTCATTGAAATGGGATACAATATCTACAGTAAGAACAACCATAAACATTGTGATGCGATGCATTCTAGCTGTTATCAGTAGCTTCCTTGTATCGAGCACCCAAACTTGTTCTTATTACATATTCATAGCAAATAGAAAGTAAAATAGAACGGTTGGTGTTCTGAGACCAATAAAGTAGCGGTTCTGATAGCCATCGCCTCATGCATTCCGCTTGGATGCGAGGTTGTTGTAGGCAATTTCACCTCTGCTGCGGAGTCACGAGGAGAAATTTCAATTCTCAACATCGCACTCCGATAATTCCCCAAATGCATGTGAAGGATCCAAAAACCCTCACTCGCGTGCACGTAGGGTACCTTATTCATCGTAACCAAATTGTCAAATGCACGCCACATCCGTTGGAAATTGAAATGAGCTTCCTGCTGGAGCGCGAGCACATGCGATACAGTCGGCATGAAGAGTCAGAGTCCGCCACGCATTTCATGACTAGCCGTGGACAAACCATGGATATCCTTAACCGTAATGACCCCAACCAAATAAAGGCAAATTTTTTTGGGTTAGAGCTTTACCAGGACGCCATGAAGGCAGTCCTACAACGATACAGGCCAGAAAAGCGTGTTACCGCGGCGGACCTATGGGATCCAACCACATTTGAAGCCGCCTCACCTCCCTCTAGACACACGCTCCATCGTAAACTAGATGATTTTCTTTATCTAATTGTTCAGGAGTCCTCTAGTGGCAAGTGGACTATACCGAATACTGAACGTCAAACTAGCGAGTCAATGCGCATGACAGCTGATCGTGCCTTGTCATCCGATCATGCGGACAGCCTAACATGTTATTTTTGGTCCAATGCTCCACAGGCCACTGTGCGTATTGAGGATGATAATACCCAACTATTTATTTTTTCCGCAACTTATCTAGCGGGCCGGCCGAAGTTTCAAAGTATCAGTCCACCGATAAAGGACCATGCATGGGTGAGCCGCCATGAGTTGCTGCAATATAGCGCTGATTTTAAAAGTTCGGCAATGTTGCAGGTACTTCGGGATATCACCGCAGACAGTACCTTTGAAAATAACTGACGGCTAGTATTTCATTTTCTATGACTTTTGGATGATATTGCTTAAAAATAGAGGTTAATAGTTACACGTTGTTTCTCATTTTGGTTGCATATTCGCCAAAGGTTAATAGAAAAATTACCTATGTTATTGACAACGAATTTCTCTTGGTAGAAAATGGAGTGAGGATCACTTTCCTTTTACTAAAAATGCTTAGTAACATGCAATTTTTTTTTTCTTCTTCAGGATCGCATTTTAAGTTTTTTCTTTTTGCATAACATATCTACGTTTCGCTTAGTATTTTTATTCTAAATATATATATATATTTATACATATATATTTACTCAAACAATTAATTCATTTCCACATCATTCGAGTCTTACGATATTTGCTTTAACGCTTAAAAAATGTCAAAGGAAAAGCTCAAATTCAGGATATCAGGGAAAAATGTTGTATACGAAGGTAAACCTGAGACTCGTGTCAAGGATCTAATGGATATTCTGGCGAAGATGGGAGTCAGTGAAGAAATCGTAATACCAACTTTTCGTGAGAATATTAAGGATGAAGCAAAACACACTGATGAACAGATCAATGATCTTTTTAAAGCCGCCGTTCAGTCGCGTCTGAAGAAAAAAGGAAAACCTTCAGATGGCGTTGCCCGGAGAAAAAGCAGTCCTGTCACGGATGAAACTGAGAAGCCGCAAAAAATCACATTCATCTATAAAGGAAAGAGCTTTTCCTATGAGGGTTTACCCAGTGGCAAGCCCATCGCCCTCATTCAGCTTCTCTCGAAGCAAGAGGACATCACCTCAGACGCCGCGGTCGAGGCGTTTCGACAGAATATCAAAGATAATGGGGATTACACCGATGAGCAGATTTGGGGTATGGTGATGGAGCGCATCCAATCTCGTCAGTCACAGAATGGCATCAATAAGGAATCCGAAGTCCCACCTCCAACCACTGACGAAAACTTGTCCAGTGAATACAATGCAATCGACGAATTGGGTGGCATGTCATCTAAAGAAAAGGAGGATCTGAACAATTTCATTAAGCAGGTGCTCCAGGAACCACCGAGCGATGTTGAGGCCCTTCTTTCCAATGACCTACATCTAGGTGAGAGCGCTGACGCCGAGCCTCCAGTAACATCACGGATAGCTGGAAAAATTCCAGTGTACTGCCAGGAAAATGATACTTCCACTAAGAAACTCGTGCATATCACCCCTGATATCACCTTTTCTGAATTTAACAATATAATCGAGAAGAAATTTGGGTATAAAGTATCTCTTTCCTTTATGGAAGACGAAGATATGATTATACTCGATGATGACGACGTTTTGTCCATGTTTTTAGAAATGCATGCCGATGGAAAGAAACTTAACCTCATCGTTTCCAAGTATATCGAGCGCATGAGCAGCGATATAAACTCTAAACAAATGCCACTATCATCGACCACGACGTTCTCATTGAATGCGGAGCCAGAGTTTTCTAATGGTGAACTTAGTATCCAAAATATTGGCACATTCTCAGGACACACACTTGCAGTGTACTGCTGCAGCTTTTCTCCAGATGGTGAGAGGTTTGTGACATGCAGCCGAGACCGCTCTGTCAGGGTGTGGAACATACGCGATGGGAAAAACGCTGTGATGAAAGGTGGTCACAATGGCTACGTGCTTTCCTGTAATTTTTCACCAAAGGGGAACCTCGTAGTGTCCTCTGCAGATGATCGTACCATCAAGCTGTGGAGCACGAAATCGAATTCTAAAACGAGCACCCTAAAAGGACATGAGGACAAAGTGTACTGCGTCCAGTTCAACCCCACAGGGGAATACGTGGTTTCTGGCAGTTGTGATAATACCGTTCGTGTTTGGCGTGTGGACACCTGTTCGAAGGTTGCTACATTAAAGGGGCATACACTGTCAGTGTTTTCATGCGGATTCAGTAATAATGGCACTGGCAAGTATGTCGTTTCGGGTAGCGATGACCACCTCGTAAAAATTTGGGATTGGGAGGAACGCAAGGAGGTTCGAACCCTTATTGGGCATGTTGGAACGGTGTGGTCTGTGAAGTTTTCCAATAATGATGCTTACATTATCAGTACATCTATGGACCATGAGCTGAAACTTTGGGTTGCTAATACTGGGGCCTGCATCCGCACCCTAGCTGCTCACAGGGCCCCGATTCATCATGCTATCTTTTCTGAGGATGATAAATACATATTTTCATGTGCGCGTGACTGTGTGATCAAGGCGTGGCGTGTCGATAATGGTGAGCACGTTGCTACAATACCAGGGCATCTTAACACCGTCTATCATATCGACATTAAGGGTAATAAAATGCTTACTGCGTCTCTGGACAATACGTTGAAGCTCTGGAGTATCACAGAGAGGAAGTAAGTGCTGCTTAAAAATTGGTATGACACGGGATGGAACAGTACCTACATGTAATCACTACGCTTGTAGTGAGGCAGTCGTTTTTTATTTTAATCTGTTTATCTATCTATATCTATATCTATATCTATATCTATATAA
>AIHY01000719.1:0-10195 GCA_000331125.1 Phytomonas serpens 9T
CCTCCCACGCTTGCAGCCGTAGCTGCCATCTTAAGTGCTCTGAACGGCACCCACACGCCGCCATCCAGGTAAGTAGCTCACGAGCTACAGAAGTCTTCCCAAAATGCAGCGCAAGAGCAGTGATAGACTCGATGCAGCGTAGATCCTCATCAGAGATCTCGACGTACGCGTCGGCACCAGAATGCGAAGCGAAAGATTGAGAAGCACGACTAAGCATCAGAAGAGCACCAAAAGCCCCTCCGTCGTCGTTGGCATCGGCTAAATATTCTTTTGATTCCTCTAGCCGCTCACATAGTGCCGTGCATTGAGTGGACGACAAACTTGGCGGGAAGTAGAACATTTCTGAGAGAAATGGTGGCTCTTGCGTAAAAGCCCCCTTCAATTCTGCCTTAACGGCATCTACCCACACCTTCTGATTTTTTAAGCAGCCGTTCCGCAAGGCCACTCGGCACTGGTGAAGAATAGCTGCACGTAGATGCCGCCACTGCTGGAGAATAGGCGCAGATCGCAAGCCACACAACGTGAAGTCACTCAAAGAACACTTTTCGACCTCTGATGAGAGCGTCTTCAAGAGGAAAGAAACGGCAAGTCCTGCATCCTGCACACGTGAGTGATCCCGAAGGGCAAAAGTCATTAGGTTACTCACCCAACACGCCGAGAAAGTATCCGAAAGATGATTCCTGGAAGCAGACGAGGTCACGCCTTCACGCGAAAGCCCGGATAGCAAGCGACCCACAAAAAAGGAAGACTGCTCAACATGAAACCACTCCGCAACATCACAGCGTGTGAGCTCTAGACGATGCCATTGATTCAATAATGAAAGCACCACGCAAATGGCATCGGAGCCTTTGCCGGAGGTCTGGTAAGCCTTCACGTCGCGCCGAATCGCATCTATTATGTCTGTGAACGAGAAATCAAACTGACGGGTTTGTAAAAGGTTCGCCAGCGTGCGGCACGCCGGTGCCGGGCAGGATGTCAAGCCAATAAGCGACAGCTCGCGTAGATCGAGTGCGTTTGATGTGCAGAGGTTGCAACGTATGGCGGAGGAAATCAGCTTGGCAACATCCCACGGACTCTCAAGGTGAAGCATGTGACGCCTTAACAGGTCGTTTGCGGTGTGCTTAAGAATACCTAATTCATCTATGGATTTAAGTGGGGTTCGGGTGAAGCCGAGTAGTCGTTGGAACAACTCTTTGAAGGATAGCATCCTTCCCTTCCCCCCCTCCTCCACTACACACGCACAAGCGAGTACCTTTCCTTTAAATTCCAAGAAAGTGGTAGAAGTGGTTAACAGACTCTAGGATATACATTTTTCTCACTGTGATCGAATCTCTTTAAAATGTTCATATGAGTCATTCTTTGTGAGCATATATAAGCACAAAACCGGTTGCATCAACCGATCAAGCTTGCAGTATATTGTCAGTCGACTACGTATACTGAAACTTTTAATAAAATTAACGAGAACTTCGATTCATATCGGCGGGTAAAAAAATACAATATATATAGATATCATATCCATATGGAGTTTAACATTCTAGCTATGCTAAAGATTCCATATTATGCTTTACCACAAGCAAGACGTGTGTCTTCCATTCGTCCAGCTGCCGCATATCATGCAGCATCGACGTGGCGGTCGAAAACTTATCCACATCGCAATCTGAAACCGATTCCAGAAGGAGCTCCAAGAACTCATACTCACGGCTATTTTTGAGATAAATATCGTTGCTCAGGTAATGGCTGAGGGCGTCCCGACATTCTTCGGTCTTTTCAAAGCGATTATCATTGGTAACCATTGCTAAGCGGCAGAGCATCGCGCGAACGTAGTAATCTCGTGCCTGGAATTTGAGAGGCCCAGATATCATGTTGTTCGCGATGCATTCATAGTACTGGAGAGCTTTCTCGAAGTTATCATTTTCACCGTAAATGTTTGCCATGGCTATCATGCATTTCTGGGACTGCATTTTTTGATCCTCTGCGTCAAAATATCTCATCGCCCTTTCGTAATAAGGAATAGCCTCCATTGGAGACCCCTGTTGAACGAGGGTATCCGCGAAATCCCTTATCAATCGGGTAGCGGAATCTAGTTGGTTATTATCGATGTACACCTTCACCGACATATCCAACATTTCATTTGCCTTCTTCATATCCACCTTCTTATACGCGTTAGCGGCGTCGCCAAAGCTTTTTCCAGCTGAAAAAATGTCTTTCATCCTCATCGCACAATCACCAGCATGCATGTAAGCCTCTCCAGCTCGAATGTAATTCTTTTCTAGTTTGAAGAGGGTTGCAGCTTTGTCGTAAAGTTCCTGTGCAGCCTCATAGTCTTTAAAGAATAACTTTTTCACCTTCTTCTCGGCATCCTTGTAGACCGATTCTGCGGACATCTCGCCTGAGAGTACTTTCTACGGTAACAATTATGCTTCTGGCAAATTCCTCCTAAGGAAAATATACTACTTGCTTTCTGTATCCAAAATCTCTAGATAGCGGAAAGGTATTTGAAATATTTGTTTGGTGCATGCATTATTCTCCACTTGAAAGACATATTGTATACTAGTGAATTAAGAAAAAATTACAATACCCGACATACTTTGATTCCCCTCCAACGGGTACACTCCTATTACACTATTAATATCCCAAAATTAACGACGCATTAACTGGATCCTTTTTTATCGAAAAATGACATTAAGTAAAAAACAAAGGGGTCGCGGGAGATTTTCAAACCGCGGACCCACATCGCATTCGTTGGTATATAAATCTTACCCAAATCTACTCCTCCGTGGGTGGTGGGTAGTAGGGAGGCCATGGCTGCAACTGACCACTATAATAAAGTCCGGAGTGAAGCATATACGAAGGGCGGTATGCGATAGCGTTGCTGTCGAGAAAATGTGGATGTGGCAGCGCGCTGACGTCGTTCGGGTGATACATCGACGGCGTCCGGGAGGGATCCACCCCATGGAGCGGATAATCGGGATGGGAATCATGATGGTGGTGATGTGGCAAGGCCTGATGGCGGAGGTTATACTGAATCAACGCGTCGCCAAACCCATTATTGATATAATAGGGATTCTTCTGCGACGCGTATCGATTCCCGCCGTAGGGGATCGCGTTCGGGTTTGTTGAGCGTCCTCGCTGAGGCTGTCGTCGCTGCGGGGGTCGTCGGTTCGTTTCGTTCACGGGCGGGCAAGGGGGGTTGGAGGGGGCGGTGGAATCGTCGAGTTTGGAGGGGCCCTGCGGCGCCGCAGAGGGCTCCGGAGCGACCGCGACCTCCGTCGATGGCATCACGGAAGCCTCGCCAAAGGTGAACTCCTCCGAGATGAAACTTGCGAGCTCCGCCGGGAGCGCGACGGGGCCGAGATCGACGTATGACAGCTTCGGCTGCTCCTGCGAGGCGTCGTCCGTGGGCTTCTCCGAGGGCAAGGGGTCGGCTACAACGGGTTCGGATACGACAGGTTCAACAGCGGCCTCGACAGGAGTCTTTTCCTCCTCGGGTGAAATCGCCGTGGGCTCATGGTCGGGCTTGCGTTCTTCAGTTGGGGGGGGGGCAGTCTTTCCCTTTAGTTTTTCGGCCCAGGTAGACATGAGAATGTGTTCTTTTTTGGAAAGGGAAGGGGAGTGTGAGGTAACTATTAGGTGATATATTTAAGCGAAAAAAAATTATTGGACTCCGTTTCTGACACGAATATTACCTTTTCTAATAAAATGTAAAAAGAAAAAGACATTGCAGCGAAGATAATTACAATAGGCATCAACTTTTAACATATGTTGCAATAACACAAATCAAACTATAGGAATGGTAGTGTACCTGGTTTCAGACGGTTCGTCCCCTCTTATGCGCTGGGGTAATTTTAACAGTTATTCTTATTACTCCGTATTTAGTTGTTCCACTTGAGAAACTTCTGCCGGTGGTTCATCGTCTATATTGTTCGGAGCTCCATCCTCTGGTGTCGCATCACGTCGTGTTAGGACCACTATCATCTCAACATGGTGTGTATGTGGAAACAGATCAACCGCAAAGGCGGCAGTTACTTCGAACGGCTCGCCACGGTAGGCTTTCGTTTCAGGTTTCATAAGGCCGACGCAGTCTCGCTCAAGGGCCTTCTGTTCACAGGAAATGTACACCACTCGACGAATCGTTGGGGTGCCTCGGATCCACCTCAATACGGTACCATTCACGCCTGCTCGTGGAGGATCCAGAATGGCTATGATATCCTTGCGCTCTTCAAGTGTCAAGTTACGAATAATTGTCGGCAGAACATTTTCTACACGACCGACATGAAATACCGCGTTGTGAATCCCATTTCGCTCCGCGTTCCGCTGTGCGTTTTCTACAGAAGATTTTACCAGCTCAATACCGATCACCTTTTTCACATGAGCTGATAGGACCAGCCCAATCGTCCCAGTCCCACAGCATAAATCGAGAAGCGTACTAGAGGAACGAAGTTCAGCTACTTCAACTATCTTTTTGAGCATCCTCTCCGCTCCTTGTGTATTAACCTGAAAGAAATCAGTTGGACTAATCTCCAATTGCGTTCCACAAAATCGCTCTGTCAGAGTACTAGACCCGGACAAAACTATACGCGGTGTATCCTCAGGTAATGAGCGAATTCCTGTGTGTTTGTGGTATTGCAGACTGACCACACCAGCCGTTTTAGCGGCCCAAACGTTCTGCAGCTGTTCTTCAACCTTGGGGCTACATAGGGTCTTCACCAAATGCTTTTTGATCGCCTCAAAAGTCTCTACGGGGACACTATCCTCGTCAAGCTCTAAATCAATCATAACTTGGCCTAAGGTGTTATGTCGAACCTGCATCTTTCGCCAAAATCCCTGCGCCGTGACTTTATCGAACACTGTTATGCCATGAGGAGCAAAAGCTTCATACACATCCATAACAAATGTAGCTACCACTCTGGCCACAGCATTCATGGTTGGGATACTTTTATCTAGATCCACCGCCGATTCGATGGTGACCTTTCCCTCTACTACGGAACCCGTTTGGAACCCGATGGTTGGTTTTCCATTCTCACTGATGCCGAAAGATAAGTTGACGTGATTTCGGTACCCCTCCGTCAGTGGGCTTTCTAGGATCCCCACAAACCGCTTAGCATACGTCTCCCAACCGTACAGTTTTGAAGGCAAGATCGATTTCATAACTGAGAGACAATGCATCCTCTTAAGCTCGAGTTGCCGCTCTATAGGGTAGATATCATATTCCGTCAATTTGTTACCTTCTGAGTTTGTGCGAGGTCGCTTCACACCGCCTTTATGCGTCAAACTGAGGTCTCGATCGGTGACTGGAAGCTCCTTCCATGGCCTTCCTCGGTAAAGCATCTTCTGTAGAAGCAGTGAGGCCGCTTGGCGATTCTCCGCGCTGTCGAAAGCCATGAAAAGGTAAGGTGTCTTTGGATTTTTATTCATTCGCTTTATCCCTTTCAGAAAAGGTTCTCCCGGTTTTGTGTTGACTGCGTCTGGAGCCTCTTTCGCGATCAGCTTCTTGATGGCGACAACGGTTGAATACTGATCATGGGTGTCGATCTTGAGTAGATTGTCATTGCTATGTGAGCGTAGAAGCGAGTCATGTGTTGTGGCTTCTGCTGTCTTACATTCCTCGGTACGATTTTCATCAAGTCCTCCATCTGTTGCAGACATATTCGAGTCCGAAAAAAATGCCCTTTATACGTTGTTTTATGATTTCTTATGAGTTTAAAGGTGCATATGATTATATTATTTAAACGTGTGTCGAAATGAAATGCATAAAACGTTTAAAAAGGAGAATAGTTGTGCTTTCCTTAAGATAGCGCAGATTTAATCTTCATATCGTTTAGTTAGATAAGCGACTCCCTCAGTGAGAACATAAATTGGTGAAGCCTAACACCTCATATGAGGTACCAAAATACGATCAGGGTTATCATACAACAAAGTCAAGCACAGGGGATGAGAATTCAAAACGAAATGCATACAAAATAGTCCTGCGATGATGCCACAGAATGGCACGAAAAGTAAATTCGAAAAAATACTTTACCCATTTTGTTTCCCCCTCTGAATTTTCTTTTCTCTTATTGTTATAAATGACATCAGCACACGCACTATAACCCATGTTTCATCGTATTGTAAGAAAGCTATTAAGGAACGCATCGATAAAGATTTCGCACTTTAGGAAATAAAATTTTATCTTGCACGAGGCAGCCTATAAAAACTTCATGTGTGGGTAACTGCAACGCATTACGTTCCTGCCAAAGAAGCCACACTTAATTGAATATAGATGCCATTTATTCTCAAATGCACATTCGCTATCCGATTCGAGGCTGACCCACAATTCCCATAGAAACGCAGAAACCTCTAATATTCTAAGTTCGAATCAGCTAGCCCAGAAGTTGCGCTACACATTATTATTAATCAATAATAGCTGCGTTATTGAAAACCGAAAATATTTGTGATACGAATGATAGCTACTCTAACAGTATATCAAATGCCAAAGAAGTATAAAAAAACACAGCTGCCACTGATAGAGTAGTCCCCCATATTCCTAGAAATAGGGTATGGTAACGAGCATCACTGGGGAACCCCTTCACGTCAGAAATAGTATGAACTCGTGGGAAGATCAAAATGATACGCACCAATATGCATTGGCATGACTACCTCCTTCGCGTGAACTCAGATCTACTATTTTTAAAC
The DNA here is from genome assembly GCA_000331125.1 of Phytomonas serpens 9T. Classification (NCBI taxonomy): domain Eukaryota; phylum Euglenozoa; class Kinetoplastea; order Trypanosomatida; family Trypanosomatidae; genus Phytomonas; species Phytomonas serpens. The sequence goes on from AIHY01000719.1 coordinate 6,673, forward strand.
ATGTAGATGCGACTACATGAACTGCTATTAAAAAGGCTTTTATCGTAAAGATAAGGTATATTTGGCAAGAGCATATCATAAGTTATGATGAATAAGCTTATCCCATATATATGTATATTTATATTATGCAACTAAGGAAGGGATACTATTTTTCTACTGCTTGTTTTGCAGCTTTTATCGTTGTATCGCATCGAAAATAATGAAGCAAATAACTCAAAGGGCAAGCTAGCAATCGCACTTTAGACCCGTTGGCTTGCTACTCGAGCCTCACTATCCCTCTAGATCTTTTTGCCTCGAGATAATCTCTTTCCACGATGAGTGAACGAATTTTCTTGCCTCAAACAGAACATATCTGGTCATATCTCTACGGGTAATAATAGGTGCCGCCACCACACTGGGGCTTGCCTCCTTCAAAAAATCTTTCAGTGCGTCTTCTGCCAAGAGCGTGGCGAGGTCATCCGGCGTCATCGAACCCGTTTCGAATGGATCTGTGCCAACCTTCGAAATCACGTTGTTCAGACGATTAGTGCAGATATGATTCAGGAGATGCTTGGACGCCTCTAACAGCACTGGATCGCGAATGACGCTCTCGATCTCAGGCAGCTGAAACCCCGAAGTGGCGATGGAAGCCTCCCGGATACCCTCCATCTCATCCACGCGAGGGCCCTGTCGTGGGTCAATCGATATTTCCTGAAAAGCGGTGCACTTGAACTTGAGAATGGTGAGCCCCTTGGGATCGAACCCCGCCGTCCCACGCTTACTGTGCTTCACCACCAGCCCTTCCGCCCAGTTCCCTTTTAAGGGAAAGTTTCCCATCCCGACCTGTGGGGGGATGGTCGTCTGGAAGTTCTCCACATCAAAGGCAGCGACTTTGGACATCGGGCCGCGTATGATAGCCCGTGCGTAGAGCAGCCCCGGGACCTTCTCGAAAATCTCCACCCCGTCGTCGTAGGTGAGAGTGCGATATTCCCCTAAATGGGACTCCTTGTACTTTAAATCAAAGGCATAGAAATGAAGGTCAGGGCTGTACTGAGGGAAGGTGTCCGTCTGGACCGCGCTAATCATGCGGGACCTCCCTCCTACCATCACCGTTTTTCGGATCTTGGGGATGCTGGGGTGGTCGTACTTGCCCCCAAACAGCTCCCCATTGAGAAGCACGGCGTCGGGGGAGTAGCCCAATTTTTTGGAGAGGAGCTCTCGCACTTCACCGGCGTACCGTTTCAAATCTGGTAATAATATATGGTATCCAAAGAAATGCTCGTTTGGTGGCATAATACCACTTCGTTTCGCATAGCAAACGGTTTTCCCGCCATCCAAGGAGTAAATACCAAAATTGGCTCCATGAACCTTTTCCGTTGCGATCCATTCATCATTGAATAACCCAGCATCCTTTAGAGCCCTAATTCGGTTGGCGTTGGAGTTTTCAATTTCAGTGTACCGCTCAAACGCTTCGGAGAGATTCTTGGCCCTAAGTACAATCGTATGTTGGGCAAAAAATTTCAACCTTGAACTTAATAGCATGTTCCTGCTACTACTAGAAGCTATTTTCTAAAGGACAAATAGAGTTAAAGAGATGCGTAATAAGGTATCGAGAACTTTGGTTTTTGTGGTGTCAGGCATTCAAAAGTGATTATATTGATTCTACTGTATTTTAAATGGCGTTAAATGACTTTTCAAGATGACACAGTATCTGGCAGAAAAGGTATGTAACGCTTGCACTGTACAACTTCTATACGGCTTGGGCAACACACATACACATCTGCATCCGGGAACTCATTGAGCGGCGCAACATGTTGTACGTATTTCGTGTACTGTTTAGCTGAGCACATGTAAATAATGTCTTTCAGAACGCCCGGGTTTCGCAGTCGTAGCTCGTGTGCTTTTTTTTCGATACTTAGATACGTTGGCACTTCCTCGGGTGTAATTTCGTCGACACTTGACAGTGGAATACTATTTTGGCGTCTAATGATATGCATAGTGCACTCAGATTTAATAAGGTTTAACTCGTTACACATACCATCCACAGCAACAGCTGGTAACTCATCACCGTCTACGAATACAATGGCTGCGCGAGGCGCACGCTTGGGTTTTATATACAAACCCATCTTTACTTTGAGTCGCTTCTGCGACGGATCCAGAATATGATCAACTATGTCGACGTTCTGAACACCAGTACGTAATAAGACGTCTTCCAGACGAACATACGGTTTCTGTGGGTTTTTCCTGTGCACAGATTCACAGTACTTGTACACTTTTTGCAAATCAAGAAAGGTAGACAGATCCATAGTAGCTTTCGGTTTGGTAGAAGAATCAGAGACGCATCGTTTCACGAGTTCCTTTCCGTCACAATCATGCTCAATCGTCAGCAAGTCGGGCACTGATTGAAGTGCCTCCTTGAGAGTGTTTGCCCCCATGAGAGATGGGGAAAACGTTGGCATCTCATCCTCCAACAACGCCTGAAGCTGGGGAAGGGTCATTCCACTAGGGGGTATACGTTGGGCGATGACTTGCATCCAACGTTGGTCTGTTTCACCAGTTCGATTTGCCATTCGGCGCAATGCAGTTGATTGAATAAGACGTAATAACGTGAACTGCATCGTGAACAGTTGATTTTAAAAAAATTCGTCTCCCTTGAAAGTTATGCTAAACTCATAAAATGGTTCGCCTCTTTGGGTGTTAGACTCTGCATGAGAAACAATAATAAAGGATAAGCTAATTGAAATCTTGTATATCATAAAAATGATTGAAAAGCATAGCCTATTCCATTAGATTTCTTTCGAACTCTCATTTTGCAACATAATATCCTTTGAAAGGAAATGAATGCAAGGGCCAAAGCCTATAGCAAAACTCATCGTAAACGAAAGTGCTTCCAGAAGAATTCAAGAACAGTACAAGCTCGTAGCATTAACGCATGGCGCAGTGAAACGGATGCAATGATGCCAAAAAAATGAGAAAGTTTTACTATCAAATACCAACAAAAAGCTGTTTTTTGAAGTCTATCCATGCAATACTGCTAGCCCAAGTCCAATAACTTCCCTATATTAAATCATCGTTGGATCCATTACAACTTATTGTAGTATCCTCAAAAGTATAGGATATATTAAGGCTACTTGTGCATTGCGCCCTGCTCAAAAAAAAAAAAATACTATTCCACACATAAATATCTATAAGATACTTCGTAGTTAGGATTTAGTACGATATAAATATTACTAAAAGTAATTTAATGACTTGCCACAAGGATTAGTGATACTTAGTGTATGAAAATATACTATGACATTCGGAGGGAAAAACTTGAATGATATGTGCATGGTAATGCTTAGTGCCCGCTTTCACACAAACAAAAGTATTAATAAATAACTTCAAACCACAAATGCCGCAGTTATACACATTCATTGGTTCATCCGAATTTGCATGTGATTCATCTGTTGTGATACATATTTCAGATTTGTAAACACCTAAACCTACGAAACGGTAACACAAATGGTCTCCTTTCGATAAAAATCACTCCTTCACATAGGGGGGG
>AIHY01000723.1:0-12652 GCA_000331125.1 Phytomonas serpens 9T
GGTCGTGGCGGAGCTCGCGGCCTCGGAAAATAAGACGGATGTCCTCCCCACGAGGGGGAAAAAGAGGGGGGGTGGAAAGGGTGGACTCTCCAGGGGTGGTGGCCCGGTGGGCGGCCGCCAAGGCGCGGCGTCGGAAGGCCCCCACGGTGGTCCCCACCCCGTCGGGGAGGGCGACCCGCAAGGAGTGGTCGAGGGTGGGGATGAAAACATTGCAGTAGGGCTCCTCCGCCGGCGGCTCCCCATCGGCCTTCGCGGCGTCTTTGTCGGACATCAAAATCCTATACCTATACCTATACCTATATATATATATATATATAGGTATATATATATATATATATATATAATGGGGCTTGGTGGGAGAAATAATGAGGGATAGATGCGAAAATAAACACCCGAATTCGGATTACGACAGATCATGGAAAAGCGGCGAGTTTTCCCCTCCTTCCCCCTTCCCCCTCACCGCATACTCAAGAGGATAATTTCTGAGACAAGTAAAGAGGATAACATATCTCTGATTCAAATAAATATTGAGCACCCATAAAAGACTATCCATATTAAAGCTAAGATGATTGAATAACTACACATTCATTTTGTTACTACGGACAAAATATGCTAGATCACGGATTGGAAAAACATAACAAATCAAAAAAAAAAAAACGAAAAATATTAACCACTGTAAACTTCACTTTGACTAATTTGTCTCGATAAAGCACGAATACGAATGTGTGCATGAAAATTCACTAACTGCTAAACGTAAAAATACGATTTCCCTCCTTTTCGCACAAAAAAAAACTCTATATATTTCTTCACTATTTTCTTTTTGACTGAGGAAAATACCAAATCATACGTCGTCAAAAGAAAAAAAAGACGGTGCCTCAATTTGCATATTGTAAGATATAAATATATATATCTATATATCTATATATATCTAAATATATAAATATAGGGATATATAACGGTTGTATATAAGGTGAAAACGCAAAAAAAAAGACCTCGCTCGGGCCGTCTCGCCGCCCGTCCGTCTCACTTATTCACGAACTCGATCCCCTTCTGGATGTTCTTCAGGAGTGTGACGGTGCCCTTCTCGAGCAGGCCCGCCTCGTACGCGCTGAGCGCCGGCAGCGGCAGCACCTTCTCCACCCCGTCCTTCCCGAGCTCGACCATCGAGCTGAAGAACGGGACCCCCGGGTAGGCCTGGGACTCGACGAAGCTCGCGATGCGGATCCCGGGCTCCCCGTTCATCGCGCGCAGCACCGCGCTGGACCACTCCTCGGCGGCGTAGGCCATGGAGAGCGTCGCGGACCCTGCCCCGGCCTTGGCCTGGACGACCTCGTCCCCGCCGAACTGCACCCGCCGGGTGAGCCCCGCCACCGCCTCCTCGCCCAGCCCGAACGGGGAGAGGACCGGGACGATCGTCTCCCCGCTGTGCCCGCCGAGGACGACGACGTCGAGGCCGGCGGGGTCGACGCGGAGGGCCTCCCCAAGGAAGGTCCGGGCCCGGACGGTGTCGAGGGTGGTGATGCCGAAAAGCCGGCGTGGGTCGTAGACCCGGGCCCGCCGGAGGACCTCCGCGGCGATCGGGACGGTGCTGTTCACCGGGTTCGAAACGACGCCGATGACGGCGCGCGGGGAGTGGGCCGCGATGAGCTGGACGAGGTCCCGGACGATGCGGGCGTTGCTGTCGAAGAGGTCGTCCCGGGACATCCCCGGCTTCCGCGGGACGCCGGCCGGGATCAGGACGAGGTCCATCCCCGTCAGCGTCGTCGCCATCTCCGCGGCGGTGTAGCCGAAGACCTTGCAGGGGGTGGAGATGTGCGAGAGGTCCGCGGCGACGCCGAGGGAGCCGCGGATGTCGTAGAGGTGGAGCTCCCCGACGTACGGGTTTCGCTTCATCAGCAGCGAGAGGGGCTGGCCGATGCCGCCTTCGGCACCGAGAATCGCAACTTTCTTCAACGACATCGGGGTGTGGCTCGGGTGGGAGAAGGGGGGTTGGGGTGAGTTTGTTTTCTGGATTTCGATAAACGTAGGCAAATCTTTTCGGTGGAAAACGAAGAGCAAACAAATAAAGGGAAAGAACACGGACAACGGGGAGTAGTGGAACAGCACACACACTTCGCAAGGGATTCCATTTTTATGAATAGGATAATAGAAATTCGAGTTGAACCCATGGAGACCAAAACGTAAGAAAAACATGAGAAACCGTAGTAGTCCGCAGATGCGGTTAGACGGAGCCCAAAGTCCCTTCCACAAGGTCGTTTGGTTACCACAAAGTCGTCTTGTAAAGGTACAATACACCTCAATAACTTCCACCACACCGAGCATCACAAACCAAGTTCGAAGACGCCAAAAAGAAAAGGCATACCTATTCTATATACAAACAGCCGATTGGGCCACATCCTAAACTTAGTGAACATGTTCGTCCAAGACAGATACTTCGCCTTCATGTTAAGAAAAAAGAGGTCGACCTCGAAGATTGACTAAACCCCTTTTAGCTGCACTAAGCTCCACGCACGGAAGGTGTTGCCGTACGAACTGCATATTAATCGTCGCCATCGAACCAGTTAAGAAACATGCCCTACCGAAGATGCGCGCTCAGTCGTGAAGCGCTCCACACAGGGTGGCTTTTGGGAGGTGCTCTACGCAACAGGTCTCCATCATCTCAAGTGCCGCGCTAGCGATATCCCCACAACAACCCTCCACAAGTCCCCTAGCGCGGCAAATGCGCGCAACACCAATTCATGGGAAAAGGATGATTGCTCCACAATTTCATGTAAGGTATCAAACCCCACGATGGGTTCTATATTGACTTCCTAAAATTAGGTTCCAGATGTTTTGTTCACAATAAAAAAAAATCTGAGGGAAAAGTTCCAGCAACGTGTGTTCTCAGCTTCCTTGCAGCTCCCCTGGAGCTGCCATGTGCATAAGATGCGTGGAGAACCGCCCCAACTATATGCTGTTTGGACCACTTTCTGACAAGTCACTGTCTCGTATAGTAGTCGTTATCGACCCTCCGTGCTCCTCCATGAGAATCGAGAATATATACTTTGAAGGAAAAATAAAGTACAACAAGAATGGAATAACGGGAAAAAAAATAATAGACCCCAAAAGGGGAAATAAAGGTAAGAATTGCTACTGGTTATGCGATATCACTAATTCTTTTTAGTCTAAAAAGAGCACCACTAGAAATTATTAAGATTAAATTTACTAAGCAAACTGACACACATAATTTTTAAAAATATTTAATACAAAATATTGACCAAGAGTACTAATAAAATCGCACTAAAATAAACTGTAAATCGTTTTTTCTGTGTATGGTTTTATGTATTCTTGTCCTTCCTAGTTTAAAGACGCTAATTATTAACTGCCATGGTCAGCAGCCAAATACTAAAATATTATGTCTGCATGTCTCGAAAAACACAGCACCTTCATTCMCCCTCCCCCCTCCCCCCCCCTTATATACCGTTGATTAGTTATTACAAAAGCACAACTATCACTAAACTATACAAAGATTTAAACTTACTGGAAATTCTAACCACAACTATATTGCGGTTTTATTATGTACTTGTAGTCCAAGTGAAGACGCTATGGGATCTAATAGATCTACAATCGTCTTGTGCACTTGATCAACCGTGCGATCAGCATCGACACGGGCGTACACACCACGCGCCTTGTAGAACTCCGCGAGGGCGTTTGCCTCATTTTTAAACAGCTGAAGACGCTTTGCAGCAACCTCGCGGCGGTCATCCGGCCGTTGAACCAACGGCTCTCCCGTGATATCATCTACACCGGGCTGTTTAGGCGGTCTGAACTCCTCGTGGTAGCTTCGGCCGCTCGCCGGGTGAATCCATCGCCCACTCGTGCGCTTGAGGATAACTTCGTCAGGAACGGTGAACTCTATGGCCTTGTCGATCCGAATGTCTGATTTTTCCACCATCTCAGCTTGTCGTATCGTCCGAGGGAAGCCGTCCAACACGTAGCCGTTCTCGCACCCCTCTCGCTTGGTGGCGGTCACAACAATGTCAAAGACGATTTCATCATCGACAAGCTTACCGGAGTCCATTGCGTTTTTGGCAAGAATTCCCTGCGGGGTCTGTCTCGCCACCGCGTCGCGAAGCATATCGCCTGTGGCAAGGTACGATAATTCATAGCGTTCCCTAATGAGTGAACTTTGTGTCCCCTTACCGGAGCCTGGAGCACCAATCAACACGATCCTCATTTTGATACTTTGTTTATATGATGAACTGATAAAAGCGAAAGTAAAAGAACAAATCTTGTAGGTTAAAAGGGTGTTTAAGGATGGTGAAATGTGGAACAAGAATGAATGACATCAAGTCCAGTATGATAAAGGGGCAACAACACTCACACATTGTCCGTTGTGTAGTATCAATCTTACTTTTTTTCTTACCCTTCAGGCAATTGTATCGCAATACAAGGGAAAACGTCTAACAAGAGGAAAGACAATAACAAGTTGAGGTCTCTAGACCTTCTAATCGTGGGCGGCATTTCGCTCAAATTGCTTCAATGTCTCGGTTCCATACCGCTTAACGAGCTCAACGATGGGAAGTGATGGGAATAGCTCACCTCGTATCTCGAGAAGACGCTGATATTTTGGATACCCTGGCGTATGTGGTAGATCGTTTTGTACGCTCTCCGAGTTTGGACGTGACCATGACACAAATAAGCAACGTTGATAGCAGTCATTCGAGTAGCAACGTACTTTTATGGAACCATACGTTAAGTACAACTGTGTGTAAGTTTTCTTATGCTCGCGATTTAGCTTTAGGCAGTACTTAGATTGCTTTTGAAAAACGTAGTAAGCTCGAATCGAGTCCTCGTATTGTGCATTAATGCGATCCGCGGTAATTTGACTCGGCCGAATGTTTAAGGGAACATGGGTAACCGAGGCGTCAGGGCTATTGTTCTTATCCACTTCTAAAAAGGATGGCTTCCATCCAGCGTCGTTATAGTAAGGAGAAAGACAAGCAAAGACTTCAGCTAACAAGGCCTTTGTGTGTGAGCACTGGACCATAATACGCGATGAGTGCGGTCGTGGTGGTATAGGAATGGAGAAAGGACTTTCCCTCGCGGCCAGTCTACCCTTTTGTGTCTCCTTGTTATCCACTGTAGGGGCATTAAGAAGATGAAGAGGGGCACCCTCCAAATCAGGGTTGTCCCGTTGAATGCAAGCAAGATCTATAACCGTTGCAGCGAACCTCATATGTTGCCTATTTTGTATGTTTACATCGGTGCCCGCGCGCGAATCTATCTTCGGTGCAAGAGGCTCCAGTAACTCCTTCAGCCGGTCATGTGATAGATTGGTTATGCCGGGAACAATAGGAAGAAGAAATCTAAATAAAAATGAAAGTTTTCTCACTAGGGTATGTTGTTTTTGGAAAATAGACGGATCCCATGAAAGCTCAATAGTGTTCAATACGGACTTCGCGGTAGCGCCAACCTCAACCGCTGCTCGATTAAAAACATCACCCCCCAGCTGCTCGCGGAGCTGGCTGATCATTAAATCATCTCCTGCGGCGTTTACCACTGTAAAAGGACCGTTAGGTGATGAAAGAGGGGACTTGACATTATACGGTAACCTAAAGGCACGCCAGCGAGAGTAAACACTAAAGTCGACAAAGCGACGAACGAGCTGAAGAACGCAAATATTAGCCTGGAAACCTTCCACCATCAAAGTCGGTGAATTTTGGCTTCTTCCCTCGTCAATAGCTTCATCTAGAGTCCTCTGGAGTGAGCCCATTAATTTATGCAACTCCTTGATGTTAGTCAACGCTTGTTGACGATTCAGACGGAAATGAATGTGGAAGCTCAACTTGATTTCTAACAAGCGGCTCTTTTCAGCGGAACCCTCCGGTGATTTGCGCGCTACTTGAAGACTGCTGTTTAATACCAAACACTCAGCGACTTTAGTGCACAGACGCGCTTCAACATAGGCCTTTAGAAAATTTACAATTTCAAATAGCACATCCTCTACGTGAGCGGCAGAAAAGGCACGAATTCCATCTGGACCGCCCTCAACGCGACTCCACCAAGGGTAGGACGCATGAAATGTAGCGCTTTCCCCGGATGTGTAAGACCAATCAATATCAAAAAAAGGATCTACAGCAGCATCCTCATCCACAAGCACATATAGGTTGCGATTGTGCAGAGAGGGTATTGAAGAAGCAAACGAAACAAGATCACTACCCGAGAGCTCCACGCGTTCTTTATGCGCTACCACTGCATTAGCCTCGTTCGCACTCTGGTTTGGGCACCCACCATCCGAAGTCCGTTCATTGGTAATATGTGTTAAAATGTCTTTGGTATATCGTGAAAAAATGTTAAAAAGCTTGCTTTCGTTGCCATGGGTGCGATCAATGGCGACCACGACCTGATACTGGTTGGTTTGATACCCCCTCGATGTTATCGCCTCGAGGCGGGAACCGTAGAAGGAGCTTTGAAGAGAGAAGGGATCGGGTGTTCTGGGGAGGGTGCTACGTAACATCGTCGGCGCCGCTTCAGGATGTTGGGACGACCCATTCGAGTCGGCGTAGCTGCAGCCCCAGTACTGCTCCGAAGGAACCTCAACAGCCCTCCACACGTCCTCCAGAATCTGAAAAGTACTCGCGTCTACAACCCCAAGAAGTTCTTGGAGCGATTCGACGCCCCTTTTAACACACAAAACACGAGCACGTGGGGAGGTCACAGCAAAAATTGGGTTAATAGACGTGCACGTAAGGCCGCTTTGATCTACTTCACCGTTGCTCTCATTGTCATCTTCGGTGTTCTCAGAGTCGGGTTGGGACCGATAACGAATCGCTGTTGAGTCAAGTGCTTCCTCGGTGCGGGGAACTTTTTCACCAAGCATATCTTCTTCTCCTACCTTGAGTGAAAGGAAGATATGATTAATAAGAGGAGTAAAACGCATAACAACAAACCCTACATTGAAATACCTCCACAGTTGAAGAACAGAAGAGGAGGTAAAACAAATCTACTTCCTTCTGCACATAATGTCTTCAGATCTTTTACGATCGTTATTGGTTTCTAGAAAAATTATCCATTATTATTGGGATTAAAATATAGGAAAAGAATTAACTCAATTAGGTCGAACAGATGGATTTTTAATCCGAACGAGGAATAATATGTTTACAGCTGATATGGGGAAACACATTCTAACTAAAAATTGAAGTAAAACCGGAAATGTTTTTTTTTAGGGAATTCAAGCAAAGGAAGAACTACAGTGCTTAAATCCTGTTTAAACTTCATGAGAGCGTAACAGATATTGTAAGATGCATTAAAGCACGATGAGTGACACTGGATAAATATTTAGCTATATCAAAGTAATGCCATGAATATTTCATGTTATTAAGACAGTCAATATAACAGTACTGTATATGCCCTAAAGGGCAATCAAAATTTCCAAAATGCCTGTATGAAACACTGGCAGAGCCCGTAAAGACGCGTGTGGGTATGAAATGACTAGCATTATTCACTACCGCAATGATGTTCATGCATATAGATATGCCTAAAGAAACATATAGAAGCACAAAATTACTAATCAATTTTACATGGAAACATTTAAAGGATCATTGGCTTTATTCATAAAACGAGGAAATACAACAGAACTAATCAATGTTTAGGCGTCAAGATCCGCTGGCGAAGATTTTTCCAAACCGATCTCTATCCTAATCAGTTTACCATAATGCAGGGCTCCAATGCAGACCATAAGTGCTGCGCTTAACGCGTGCAGCGCTACATCTTCCTATCATCGATGCAGTTATGCTATGCTCCCTCTCCCCCCTCACGAAAAGGGAAAAGTAGTACGACTTTTTTTTGGCTGCTATAACCTGCAAAATACGTAAAAGGTGTCGATAGTCTCATTCTTAATAATTGGTATTTTGTCTGGAACCGATAAATTCTCTACGGAAATTAGTGCAACATATTTTAGGAACATGCACATCAATACCGCCTGGGAAAGCGTGATGCTGTAAATTATAAAGGCATAAAACAATAAACATTACAAAATGGAAACAATTTATTAAAATAAATAACGATTTGATGCGTCAAAGGTAATGTCCAAGCGCTAAATCTAACATCAAAAGAGCACGCCGTGCCGAAAGTGATACTGAAAAAGGTATTATTTTATTGAATGAGACGCATACCTCTTGGAAATAGTATTTTTAAGTATAGACTGCAGAGGAAATCATTCTTGTAATACACGAAAACTAGATACCTAATAACTTATCTGTGAAAGCAAAGAGAATTGGGGAAAGATCAAAAAAAACTGTAGCATTGAAACTGACCCTTTCTTCAGAATAGTTTATGTATTTTGTCGAATCATTAAGTAATAAAAAAATTCAATTCCGTAACAATGATCACTTAGGAAAACGTCGATTCGACCAAAAAAACTAAGTTACATATTATACCTATTAAAGTCAATAATAATGATAAAATATGAACCGTGAACTTAATAGTTAATAAATTTGGTTTCGAATTAAATCTATATGAAAATAGTAGCATATATATATATATATATAGAATTAGAAAATTATCAACGCATTGTATAGAGGCACCTTTAAACCGTGTGAATGCCGTAAGATGTATTTCAAGATTAGTATTTTTCAAAAGGTATATAATCAGCAAAAGGGTGACTTAGTTAAGACGTAGTCTGAAATTTGGAAAGCAAAAATAAATTTCATACGCTTACATTACTACCTTTAGATCAATAATAGTACCGCAATACAATTTATTCGACAGCCCATAATTTTTATAATCATTTTCATTATAATTTATTCTCGGATAAAGGATAAGATTGCTTTGCATATTTAAAACCGCTGCGCAATATTAATTCATCAGCTTCCTTTGGTCCACGCGTGCCGGCCTCGTACGGAATCACATCTACGGCACCTTGATCTATTTCTTTAAGAAGGGGAGTAAATATGCGCCACGCGGCATCCAACTCATCCTTTCGCACAAAGTTTGTCGAGTTCCCATGTATAGCATCATTAATAAGGCTTTCATACGCATCCGGAAAGCGGACATCGTAGCGAGAACGATATGTTAGGGCAAGCTCTGTCTGATGCGTATCGCTGAGTTTGCCCAAAACACCAGGATTCTTCATCGTAAGTTTCAGGTAGATTGCCTCATATGGCTGAGCGCAAATCACCAATTCATCCCGCTGTGCAGCGTCTTGGTATGGGAGTATCTCGTCCTTAAACTGGATGACAATACTAACACCCTTATCCTCTAGTGCCTTTCCAGCTTTAAGGATAAACGGCACACCATTCCAACGGTCATTGTTGATGTGTAGAACCATACAGGCAAAGGTTGGGCATCTACTGTCCTTTGGTACACCTGAATTTGCGCGATATTCTGGGATCGATCCGTCCTTTGACGCCGTATATTGACCAAGAACGCAATCCTCTTTCTTTACCGGTGCAATGCAACGTAACGCAAACACCTTTTCGTCACGAATGCGCTCGGTATCAAGTGTGCGTGGCTTCTCCATAGAAATTAAGGCAAGCATCTGAGTAAGATGATTTTGTATCACATCCCGTATAATACCATAACTGTCGAAATACCCGGCTCGTCCCTCCGCTCCGATGGTTTCCTTAAACGTGATTCGTACACACGCGACATTGCTGGAGTTCCAAGTGGAACTGAAAATACGATTGGCAAATCGAGTCGTCAGAATGTTTTGAACGATCTCTTTTCCAAGATAGTGGTCAATACGAAAGATTTGTGTTTCGTCGAAAAGTAACTCCAAATCGTGCGAAAGCTTCAAGGATGATTCTGTATCATGCCCAAATGGCTTCTCGATAACAATACGGACCCACCCTCCCTTTCGCGGCATGGAAGCCCGACGAACTCCATTGCACGTGCATACAAATACTGAGGGTGGTAGGGCAAGGTAGAAAAGGCGGTTTCCATTTTTTTCCGGGCCTGAGAATTGATCCTCCAACCCGATGAGATGTTGATCCAATCTCTTAAAGTCGTCGATATTATCGTAAGAGCCAGATATATAGCTTAGGCGGCGAAAAAAACTATCTAAATGACACCGATTCTTCTCTAAGCGATCAAAGTATTTCGCTAATGTTTCGTGCTTCCACTTCTCGATATCTTGGATTTTGGTGCGGGCGTAACCAACAATATTTATTTCAGGGGGAAGTAGGCCATCACAATAGAGGTCAAAAAGAGCGGGGAATGTTTTCTTCTTCGCTAAATCACCGCTTGCACCAAAAATAATAATGGATAGAGGTCTCTCTAATATTTTGCCAGAGATCTTCAGAACGATATCTTTGCATACCTTCTGGAGGGATTTATTTGTTGCTATCTGCTGTACTGAAGTATTAATAAAAGTGCATATGTCTTTTGGCCTGTTCTGTAGTACCTTACTACGTATCGCATCAAGAATGCAATTAACTTCTTCAATATATTCATCCTGATCATGCACATCTGAAACCGGCTTCAACGCATAGTCTGTTTCAGCAGACATTTCTTTTTTAAAAAACATATATGAAATAAAGTAATACTTAACGTTCAAAACGTAGAAGGAATTCAGAAAATATACTTTCTTAGAACCTCAAAGGTTGGCCTAGTCAAGGAGGAAGAAAAAAGAAATACGAAATTAAAAATGTCACTCTAAAAAGATATCTAATTAGTTTATTTTTCACTAAATTAGAATGTTTCTGAGATAAGGAGCATATGTTTCGACTTATGCACGAGTAACAAGTCGTAATGCAATCCAGTTTGTCCTTTTGAAAGAAACCCAGGGTAAATCATAAAGAATGTATGGTATAGTTCGAAACAAACTTATGTAGAAATATGAAGATAAAGACTAAAATGTTGCATCACATTAAACAACGACGCTTGTAAAAAAATATTTTCCTTGTAAATGGCATTTATCCAAACTCTATTGATGAAAATATCAAATTTTTTCGCATTAACCAAATTTTCTCCGCATTTTTTTTTGGAATTAAATAACTGGACTAGCTTTTTTTTTCGGGTCCAAGTTAGCATAGGTAGAAACGTTGCATTTTACATAGGAAAAACGAATGCGATTAAAAGGCATAGAATAACAGAAAAAAAATGGATCACTCTAAAAGAACGATCCACCTAAGTCCGTGAGGAACTTCTCTCTTAGTATTATACTTAGAATTTAATGAATGATTTCAGGAAAAAGGAGTATCATCCGCTAATAAAAACCCTAATATTAGTAGGTACAGAACCTCGATTTCACTCTCGTAGTTCTTTTTCCGGAAACCATAAAGATGCTGAGTAAATGTTGTCTCCGCAATGCCAAATTTCAAGACTCCAACATTTAGTTCCTTTCATCTATCCCACCCCTTTAGAAGCTTGTTAGAGATATTAACAGATCCCTACAAAGTGTATGTCTCATTAATGATGAGACAAAAATATTATTAAGACCACTAAGAATTCAATTAAGCTTAAAGGTATCCTATGGTGTATTGGCTCGAGTACAAGTTCCCTCATTTCTATGATATTGGATCACACGGAGGTAGAAAGGACGGAACAATAGCTATTTGTGATGCACAGAAAGGATTATCAGTATTCCCATCCCTCCAACCAAGAAGGATGCAGATAAAAACCGTATCTGGACAGCAACAACAACAATACCTGTCCCACAAAGAATATGTGATCAACAGATGCGATCGGAGCATACTTATGAGTGAGCACGCGAAAGGAACTGCATGTTCCCTTAAGATCCTTATGCCCCTCTCGGCCGGTACACAGAGACCGGGCGTCGTAAAGTGCAGGCCAGAAAAAAAACCTCCCATGCGATCCGATTGAAATGCTACTTTATGCAGGCCGAGAGAAATAACGAGATACTCGCATGACCCTTTATGATATGTTCTTTATCCCATACTTCCGAAATCTTTCGGGCAATGCCTTTTCAACCCACCCACGAGTAAAATCATAATGTCGTCTACTTAAAATAGAATTGCTCTCATACCAGCATAAGGCAAACGACCCCAACATTAGAAGCAGACAAGTTTTCCTAATGGATAAAGACCTACATGATCGAGTATAAACAAAACAACAAAGCAAACCAATGCTGAAGTAGAACTAGGGCAAAAAAGATATAAAATAGTGAAATGGTTATTAAAAATGGCATTAAAATAATGATAAATATTAAGCACCGTCGTCGTTACCACTTTATTAGAATGCAGATGTATTGGTTAAATGTTCATTGTTTCAAGAATATCCAGTGAGCGCTTTCAAGAATAATGAAGGTGAGATTATACAAACTCAACGTAGTCACGCAATAATAAAAGGATTAGTGACTACACAAAAGAACAAAATAGGCATCTAATTCCAAGCCTATTAAATCAAAATTCTTCACTAATGCACTGATAAGCAAACTGGCATGCAGTTTCTGGTATATTATTTTTTCTATTGTGTCACACTGAGGGGTCTTGGGTTCTCGTGGATGTCTCCACAACGTAGAAGCAAGGCTTGAACGCCCTTAGTGTACTTGAAGCTGTATCTGGAGATCAGATAAGCGTTAACAGTGTTCAGTCGGAGTTTTTCATCCGCTCGGGCAGCCTCGGCAGAGGCCCTGTCGAATGCCCAACCAGTACCAGTAGCCAGACCTGCATGCCTCCGCCGGTAGCGGGAAGGCGTGCAGGCGCTTGGC
>AIHY01000725.1:0-17452 GCA_000331125.1 Phytomonas serpens 9T
GCGTCGTGTGTTTCCTTATCTGCGATCGATCAATCGCATCACGACGACTGGAGTTACGTTGAAAAACAATGAGCGTGTGGGAATTGTGGTGCTGGCCGGGACAACACTGACTGAAGATGAAAAGCACGCCATTGTGAGTGCCTGTCGAGAAGCAACTCGACGGGTGGTAGTTACCGGAGAACAAACACCGCCCTCCACTGCATACGCTAGCAGGCGGCGACTCAAACTAGATGTGTTGCTTCCCAATATACCTGCTACAGGAGACGGGGTGGAAAAATCGGAGGCACATATGAATCTCAGCAATCCGAACTCCCGTGTGATCACCTTGGCGCGCAAGATAATGGCTATACGCAACGGCTACGCACTTAGCGCACTGTATCGTGCCGGACGTTTGCACCTGGAGCTATGGAAACAGTGGCATGCCGGTGTCCATCAAGGTGACATCGGCTCCACCAATGATGGAACAATGTGCTCCATGAATGTGCAAGACATATACAATAACATGTCGCTGAGTACATTCTGTATTGTAATAGGGTTTGCTGCGTTAGATCTTACTGCTGTACTGGATGGGTATCGTGCTCATGATACTCATTCCACCGCAGGGGGCATTACATGGGCAACTCCTCTTTGTCTACTCCCGCCAAGCGTGCAGATGATTTGCCAGGAACAAGAGATTCAACCACTACTTCACAGTCTCAGCGTTCTGCAAAGTCATGGACTAATTCTAAGCAATGAGGTTCTCGATTGTTTTGTAACAAAAAAGCTAAAGGACATCACAATTACTCTAGAGTGTCATGCTACTGACTCAGTGAGGCGCAACACTATCGTTTTACATGACCGTACGCGCTACACGCCATCAATGACTATGTGCGCCGTCCTAAGGTACTGGCTTCCTGTGTGGAATAGAAACGTCAAACACGCAGCGATCCTCCATATGTCTGAGCTTTATGAGGCAGAATCGAATCCTAGTATGGAGACTTTGATTGCTTTGAACCGGCGGATGCGGTTTAATGTTTGTGTACTTGCTGAATCTTTTTATCAGAGTTGCGGAATGAATCGATCGCTTCTTTCTAACATGGTTTCTCAGCAATCTCGGAAGGACGTGAAGACGTCACTCTCATTAGACTCACTCCAGCACGACGGTCATGTGAGACGGGGTCGCACTCGTCCGACCATAGTTTCCCGAAGAAATACTTCGGGTCTTACATTGGCAAAGGACCTCGCTAGCGTTCTGACTTCATCACTGCCTCATAAGCGCCTGCGGAGTATACTGCACCTCCTTAAGCGGATTAACCGTGTGCATCTCTCAGGCCTTCCAATAGGTATCCCGTCCATGCATGATACCCTTCTGACCTCCCTGCAGCATCATGCCTTCAGTATAAACCCCTATGCCAGTCACACCGTTGTACATATCTGTGTTCTTGGGGAGGCTTTACAATACATGCTTCGGCGCTTTATGCCACTTAGCGATAGCTCAAGCAAATCCGCACTCTCGTCTTTTAGGAGAAGCTTCCGCAAGTGCATTAGCATGGTCTTCAGTCCAGACGCCTCCTCCCCTCCTATAGATCCTTCGACAGATTCGCCATGTAAGCAAAGCCCCCTGCCGCCAGACGATATGGACATCCAACGTGCTAAAACACCGCCACCACCCGAATTGATGGAGGCCTCAAACTATGAGGAGGTGATGTTGGACGCGCTTCGTATGATCCTGCTATCGGACGCGGCGCATTACAGTTCAGACATTGCCAGGGAACTTGTGTTAGCCTTCCCTCCGAAACTCGTTGTACGCGGCCGCAACTATCTTCAAAAGGAACCCTCTTTCAACCAAGGCTTATGGAGGCGCTCGGATCGTATTCCTGAACTCGCGTTGGCCGCTCGACCCTTTCTTTTCACGCCGCACTTAACTCAGTCAGCGCCGAGGCCATGCGCCAATACGGCGCTGGTTCACAGTTGGGTTGCCAGCCTCCACGACACGATCAACAGCGTCGCGGTCGGTGCAACTAGACGTGAATTTCAACCGGATTTATCCTGTTCTTCGCTACCGAAGCCTCGTTTTGATGTTATCGTCGCTTCCCAGCCCGTGATGGATGTTAAGGAAATTATGTTGCTGGCTCGCGAGGATGACGCGATGGCGACGTTGCGGATTCCGTCACTAATGTGGCCACCCACTGCCCGGATGCTAGAACAGGGAGTTCGCGATCAACGCCCCAAAGGCCTCAAAAATGATGCTACGAAACGACGAAAGCGACAGCGCGAGGAGTATGATGACGTCGATGGTAATATCATGGACGAGGACATCGAAGGGAGATTTGCGGAAGATGAGGAAAATGTTGCTCATGCCGAGGTTCCGACAGAATCATTTGCTAATGATTCTAACGTTGTTGCATCGGCGACCCTTTATCCTGCCAGAACTTTGGCAAGGTGGAATAGATACGATGCAGTCCTGGCGGATCGTATCCCAACCGATCCAGAGCCTACTGCTGAGGAAGCTGAGATGGTAAAGAAAAATATTGCACACATTGTGGCTGTTAAAGGGGAATCAGGAGACTCGTTTTCATTGACTATTGGACGAGATAATAATAAAGCGGCGTATCCCCTTGCCTATCCAAGTGTGTTCCACCACGTAGATGGCGCCTTCCATGTATTTGTGTGGAAACTCTTTTTGCTTTCCATCTACCGCTACGTACTCTACGTGCCAGGTGTCTTATACACAACCTTGCGAAAGCGGGCGATGGCTAGTGGGCTTATTAGCCGCCGCGCTCTAGATGCTGCACTCCAGTATCTCGTTGACTGCACTGTCCTCGTGTGTAAAAGGATCCAGACAGCTATAGGTGACGCTGAAAACTGCTACACCACTACAACCCTTCCGGAGGGTTTATGGGATATCATCAATCTCAACTAAAGAAAAAGTTCTAGTCAAGGAAAGCGCTGCCGCTTGTCTTGCAAAGAGATGCTTATAGAATATGCGTGAGTATTAGATTATCAAGTTCTTTTTAAACATAAGGACATGATCTCCTTCATTTTAATACGCGCTTTACCTGTTTCAGTTAGTATTGGTGAACATAGAAAGAGGCTTTTTTAGGGCATCTTTGAGAAGGAATGCAGACAAATGCATTCAGTATATTTCTGTTATTTATTCTCCTCCTTCCCTATTTTTTTTTGTGTTTATTAGTATCGTTAGGCAACGTGAGGCATTATCTTCGCTTCACATTTTAGTTTTGCTCCACTTAGATCTCTATTGTCCAGAATCATGCAGCTCCGTCGTGCCACGATGGAAGATGTGTACGAGATGCAACAATGTAATCTCCTCTGTCTTCCGGAAAACTATAACCTTCGGTACTACTACTATCACATTCTCTCGTGGCCACAATTGTTGTATGTGCAACAGGATTACAACCGAAATACAGTCGGCTATGTCCTTGGAAAGATAGATGATGAGGAAGATAAAAGCAAAAAGCACGGTCACATCACCTCCTTGGCGGTGTTGCGCGCCTACCGGAAGCTGGGCATTGCTAGCCGGGTAATGAAGGCAACTTTGAAGGAAATGGATGAGGAGTATAATACCCCGTTCTGCTCACTGCACGTGCGGGAGTCAAATGATGCTGCCCTCCACCTTTATCAGGATACGCTAAATTTCCGCTGTGCTGGTGTAGAGGAAAAATATTATCTTGACAATGAAGATGCTTATCATATGAAGCACTTTTTCCATCAAAATAACCCTGGCACCTATGTTGATGAGCATAAGCGCATGATCCATAAACCTATTCCTGGTTATGAAAACAAAAAGGAGGATCATGACTTGAATAGCAGCGGCAAAGTGGACCGTTACCAAGGTAAGGATGCCAAAGCTAGCACACAAAAGAATTCAAAGAATCTGGAGGAAAAGAAAACGATGGAAATGGCCAAACTGTTGGAGGAGTTAGATGAAGATGATAAAATTGGTGGTAAGAAGAAAGGTAATGATAATAAGGGGTCTAAAAACAACAGTAAGCAGCCTTCGCGTCAGCATACTGCCACAAGTGGGAATAAAAAAGGGAAAAAATGAATGGGACATGTAAGCACATGATGGTATATTAATAATATCAATTTCTTGTGGAAAGGACAAAAAGAAGCGCATCCAAGTTTAATTTTCAGGGTACTAGTTAATCCAAACCATAAAACCCTCATTATTCATGACTTGTATCCCTTTCAGAACTTTTTAAGAGACTTTATTGTTATTTCTATTAGTGTGTGTTTTCCGCTTCAGATTTCTGTAATTCGGATATAAGTACCACAATTATTACGTTGAAAGTGTAGGTCTTTCGCCATTTTTCAGAATTTTCCATCTTCATTTTCTTTTCTCAGATCTTATAGGTGTGGTGCGGGTAGAGTAGTGTGTCACCTCTTGGAAACAACCTTGTGGCTGTGTGCGAGGGGGAGGGAAAAAGAATCGCATCAATACATTGCACTAGTGCAAGCAAAAAAATATATAGATAGTAGTTGTGAATATGTTTAATCCACTGGAGGACTTATTCGCAGCGGTGGATCTCACAGGGGCGACCTTGGTTTTAGAAAATCCCACTCTCCTAGGAGAGGTTGATGGGGTGTTATACGGCGACAGACAACGGGATAGCTATCTTCGGGATGGCGGTGCTATATACCCTGTTCCTCAGCTACTCAATAACACTGTGGTTGGTTATGACGACAAAGATACTCTTGGCTATTTCGTGCGAACTCAACGCGGTGGCAACCATGCCTCACCCATCAAGGAACTGTGTTTTAATACACCGTATCGTATGTTTAATAGGGTGTTACGTGCAGCGGCGTTTTTATTTCCTGCGATCCGAGTCGTATTCCCCTCTGCGGTACCGAAACGTTGCCCATTGTCGTTGCGTTACCCGTCTTTAGAACGTCGAGCTAACATCAACAGCTCCGAGCAGGTCACAGCCCTCAGCTTTCATCCTTACTTAATGATCCTTGCCATTGCACTAGATGAGGGTGGCCCTGACGGGAGTGCGCGTGTTGTGATTTACGACGTTGCGAAAAATCAGCACCTGGCAGTGCTTTCCAACGCCTTTCAAAAGGAAGTCCAAACATTGGCGTGGAAGCCATTATCCAAAGAGGTATTGGCGGTGGGTTGCCGGGGTGGCGTATTACTGTGGACCCTCAACGGATGCATCCGTGCAGGCAGTGGGGGTGTCAACCCCAAYGGCAGCGGTGTCAATGAGATGCCGGCCACCGCAATGTATCCTGCCGCGAGCGCAAAGGAGGGGGGCGTGCCCCATGCACTATTTTACCAGTGCACCCGAGGCGTCGCGGTCACCTCGATGAGCTTTTCCTCGGTGGATGGGCGGTACGTGGCGTGTGGAAGCTGCGAACACACGCACCTCAGGGTGCTGGATACAAGTTATGGCCCGCAGGAGTCAAATAGTTGTGTGTGTAATATCGTGCCAAGTATAGACGGTGGGGTAGAGTCTCTTCTCTTCACCATGGACGACTCTTCCATCATTTCTTCGGTGTGTGAGGCGCCAATTTTATGTGTTACTAACGTTAGACGATCTTCTTTTGGCACTGCTTCAATTTCTACACCCGCACCGGTGAACGAAATCGCTAAAGCTACGGGTATTGGCATCAATTACTACTTTCTGAGCTCACGAACCATGGAAGGGGTCCTGCTCGCCAAGGTGAATGCTTTTGTGGGTGTTGAGGTAGTGAGTGTAATCTCGACCACTCTTTGTCGCAGTGTAGGAGGAAATGTGAGGGCGATGATCTGCAGTAAGAGGCGTCTTTGGATTGCATTAGAAACAGGCCATCTGTTGATATGTCATTACAGCATTCATGAAGGTGCAGTATCAGTGATCCCGATCGGTGCCGCCGCGATGGAGGTAACCCATCTTGCATCGTTTGATGGGTGCTCAAGCGGGTCGTTGTTGGCGATAGTCGAACGAGCGGACTCCGTCTGTTTTCTACCATCCTACCATATATAAGTCTAACGGAAGAGTGAGGAAGGAAGAAGCACTAAGCTCAGGGGGAAAACTGAGACCAAGGAGCGCGTATCAAAGCAAAACAGAGTCTTAGGAATCAAAAAGATGATCGAGAGGATTCACAATTTAAGCTGAAAAGCTGGCCTATTGTAAATTTCCTTGTTTGACTTAGAAAGAAAAAGGGGGTGCTGAAGCGAAATTGCGGATGTACTATTCCTAAACGGAAATGTGACACACTAAATAAGTAAAACTTTCGAAGCTGTTTCCCCAAAAAGGAATCCCACACTGTTCAATTAGCGTTTGCGAGAACAAGACGGCAAACGTCGTTTTCTGATTAATATAGTATAATCATACATGCGTGCATAGGATTGTCCTCCCCTGTTGCCTTTTATTTTTTTTTGTTCATGTTATATGGCTTCTACCGCGAGAATATACACATATAGATGCATTAGTTAGGAATCCAATGATTAGTTCACTCGAAAGCATTACAGAAGTTACCAAACTTCGACGTACAGTCTTAGATGTGGAGCTTGAGTTAGAAGCCAAGCGAGAAGAATACAACCAACGTATGGCTGTCGTGCGTCAAGGTGAGGAACAGGTAGCCAAGGATCGTGAGGAGCTGCAAGATACCCTTGTGAAATATTACAAATTTATCCAAGAAAATGAACTCAAGCGCATTAGAGCAAATAAAAAGGTCATTACCGAGGAAAAGCAGAGGAAGGAACGCGAGGAGCATACGCGACATCTCGAACAACATTTGAAAGATCTAGAGGAAAAGAGGACCAAGCTTCGACAAGAATACAATAATTTTAGTAAGTATCAAACGTTTTTAGAAGCTGTACTTGCACGCAACGATGGTGATGAGTACCAAGAACCACGCGACATCATGAAGCGCTGGATGACGCTACAAGATAATACAAAGGTTCTTCAACTGCGAAAGACCCAGCTTGAGGAGGATCTATTACGGAGCAAAAATACCCTCAACGTCGCGCGTCAGAAGCATAGCAGTGAAAGTGTGTCGCTGCAAAACCAGCTTAACGAGCTACAGATGAAGTTCAAAAGCCTTCATAAGATGATCAAAGTAAAGCAGGATGAGTTGAAACGTAAAATTAGACAAAAGAGTACGACTACACGCACCATAACGCACGTGAGCATGGCTGCGAAGAATCTGTGTGACCGCTGTTTGCTTTGGACGCAGCCGTACTCTGGTCGTGGCAAGGGCGAATCCCACCATGACGGCGTACTACACCAACTGCGCGTGATTGGCGACTGTTTAGAAGACTTTCAATCAGTTATTATCAAACATCTTCAGAATGGTATCGCTACAGGCGGAGGTACCTGAAGCGTCAGCGTCTTCTATCACGTGTCTGCTATGTTTTTTCCATTATATATATGTGTGTGTGCGTGCATGAGGATGGAAAAAGTGCGTCAAGTGTTACCCTTTCGGATAGTCTGTTTGATGTAAATAGTTTACCAATCATATTGGTAGCATAATGGCAGAGGGATAGTTGTGAGAATCGCAAATCTGGCCATGTGCGAAAAGGTTGATAACGTGTATTGTATGAAAATAATTATGTTTCAATAGCAAATCGTTTCAGGAAATGTGAACTAATTATACAGATGGTTCGCCTTAGGAATCTCATTATACGTCAATGGCATGTTGAAAGCAACTGCTGATTAACTAGATAAAATAACCAAAGCTCTTTACATCATTGTTCCTAAACAGAAAGCTCACTGAAGTTTCTCCTTCCTTTTTCATTTTAAATATTTTTCCATGTTAAATGGACTTGCGGACAGTTATTTACTAACTCCCTCAC
Source organism: Phytomonas serpens 9T (assembly GCA_000331125.1). Classification (NCBI taxonomy): domain Eukaryota; phylum Euglenozoa; class Kinetoplastea; order Trypanosomatida; family Trypanosomatidae; genus Phytomonas; species Phytomonas serpens. The sequence goes on from AIHY01000725.1 coordinate 7,781, forward strand.
AATACTCGTAAAAGGAAGGGAAAAAGTCATAGTGTTCGCAGGGGAGAGGCGCGAGTTGCTCTATGCCCTTCCACCCAATATGCATTTTTTGCTTAGCAGACTGCGACGCGGAGGGCAAACTTTCCTCCTGCCACCACTTCTTCTGCTCCCGCTGTGTGCAGCGGATGATGGCTGATCCAAGTTTTGGTGCCTCTTGCCCTATATGTCAAAAACCCTATCAGCTTTCCTGCTTAAAATCTAACGCCATTCAACCTTTGTTTCGTGATGCTGGTACCACGCTCCAGTATAGCACTAAGCTGGTGTGCAATCAAATCTTTCACTACCAACAGGTTATTGCTCGTTTGCGCGCCGTTCTCAGGGCACTGCACGGAAAACTTCAAGTATTAGAGGCACAAATACGACAGAAAGACCAAGCTCTGATACGTGCTTCAGAAGAACATCAACGTCAGTTGCAATCTTTCTCCATGAATCAGACGTGTTCCTCCTGCTTTGCACAAAATAGCAGTCAGCAGATGATGACGGGACAGCATGCCTCGATGGGTACGATGCCCCTTGGGCCATCCACTCCTTCAGTATCGATGACGCCACGGCTTAGCAACTTTCAGGTCCGCAAGAGCTCCGACGAAGACTCGCTGAAGGGGTTTGAATACCACCGTAACAACCATACGGGTTCCTTGTCTTCCGAGTGGGAAGCCCAAGCGCCTGGTGGGGAATCGTTAACCTCAGAGGAGCTTCGACCGCTTGGTTGGGCGGAGTCTTCTCATTGTCTAAAGCGACATCGTGGTGGTGGCGTTCCATCCACGCTCGGCACCCCAGCGGCTGCTGCGGTTTGTCAAAAAAATACCCCCTCCGGGCGCCGTTCCATGTCCTCATCACCCAACGCATTACTGACGCCAAACTCGTGCTCGAACGCACTTAGCCTCCAAAAAGTACCGCCATTTCGCCTTTCCACACCATTCGCAAATCCGGCTGCCTTTAGGGATGCCCGCGGTCAGCATGCCCCTCCCTATCATGGCATCAACGGTAATGGGGCACCTAAGTTGCTACAAGGGCTGTTATCTGGTCCACCGTAACAATGGAGGGGGGATTATTTTGTTGCCAATTTATAATGATATGTGTTTATATTTTCAGTAGTGCGGCTATGTTGTTCGCTTTTAAAGAAAGCAAGCCATATTACTTTTATTTCATCTTTTTCTTTCTCTCATTCTCTGAATTATCTGCTTTTATTTCCTTACTCAACCGTGTGGTTCACTGCTACTTAAGACCACTATTTCATTCCCTTCTCTCAAAAATTCAGGTTACGGACATGACACGATGTCCAAATATATTAGATTTTATCTTAAAAGAGATGACATGTGAACAATCACTCTTTACCTTACTATTCTTGTCTCCTTTATTCTGCATCTTTTATATTATTGACTTCTAAATTAATCGATGAAGTTGAATTTTTGAAAGCGTATTTTTCCCCTTGTTCGTTCCCAATAGGAGCAAAAGGATAATTTACAGAATCAAATCAAAAATAAGGAAAGAACTTGTATACGGTGATTTCAAATGTCAACCACAAATACTGCTAAACGATATAAAGTTGTGCTCTTAGGAGAGAGTGGAGTGGGTAAATCATCGCTTGCGCAACGCCTTGTAAAGCGCGAGTGGAGTGAAACGCTCAACAGCACAGTAGGAGCTTCGTTTTTCCGGTACCCATGCCGCGTCGGGGATGTTGATGTTTGCTTTGAAATCTGGGATACTGCGGGGCAGGAGCGCTATAGGAGCCTAGCATCGATGTACTACCGTGGAGCTGCAGCGGCGCTCGTTGTGTATGACATCACCTCATACGACACTTATGAGTGTGCCCTAAACTGGGTACGAGAGCTGTCAACAAACTCTCCTGAGACCATCATAACGTTGGTGGGCAACAAAAATGACTTGGAGAGCAACCGACGTGTGAGCACCGAGGAGTGCCGACGGTACGCAACGGAGGTGGGAGTCTTCTTTACTGAGGCCAGTGCCAAAAGTGGAAACGGCGTGCAGGAGATGTTTGACGACATCGCCAAAACCTTGGTTGAGACAAAAAATCCCAATAGCGTTCGTGAAGGTCGCGTGATTGTTCCGGAACAAAGACCGGCTCCCCAATCTAAATGTTGTGGTTAGGCTGTTGAACATTGTGAATCTCCGAGTCTTACACGCGGTACCCTTTATTTTCCCTTTGCGAAAATACTATAGTTTTGCATGATAGTTGAGAAGAGCATATAACGGTGTGCTTATTGTTTTTTTTTATAATTCATTCGATACATTATCAATACGATGTGTATACAAATTTAAGGAATTTGTCACAGAATGGGGGCGTTTGAACAAACAGAAATAAAGTGTTGAATTGATAAAAACAAAGCAAACATGCCTTCATATTTTGGGAAAGTCATTTACACACAATAACGGGCCTGATTTTGCCATTATGCGCACGCAACTTTTCCTACATATTATATAAATGGAAATGTGTGAAACTTGGCATACGTGATATTTTGGGACAAATGAAAGAAAAATAGTGTATTTGTGTTGTATTTGTGCTCAACTCCTTTATTGACAATATATACTTGTATAATTTATTCTTAAGGCATAATATGCAACATAATGAAAAGACGTCTTCCCGCGTGTGAAATATGTAGCTCATTTTCTTTATATCATCTTATTTTGTAGTCCTTATAGGAATCCTTACAATCATTGGCATTAGAATGAATAAATACTTATTAATTTCAACATACTATGCGTTTGTTTAACTTGCTTGTAAACAAGCCCATTGCGCAACTTTTTCCCGATCTCATGCTAACGAAAAGGACTACTTGATCAGATCTCAAACTGCATCATACATAGCAAGCTTGATCCCTATACCGTTGGTTTGTGCGATGAAAGTGTACAGAAGCAGCATGGAACCTTCCCCAAACAGCTCTTCTGAACAGATATCACAGTCCTCGTCTAGGGAGTTGGTGCCCTCCACGGATAACTCCGAGTCATCGTTGCTGTCACACTGGTCAAACCTGGTATTCAATTGGACCTATTCCCTAGTAAGAGAGGACCCTTTGGTGAGTAATACGTTACAGTTGTCCCCAGCCGAGGACTGTGCGGGATGCCATTTGACAAAAAAGTTGTGTACCTGCGCGCAGTGCGGGGTGTGCCGTGGCACGGTTCGACGCGGCACGCGGCACCACTGCCGTCGCTGCTGGCGTCCTGTCTGCAATTGGTGCTGGCCTAAGCCTCGCCATGTCCGCGTTCTTGAGAAGCCCGTGCCGGTGTGTGATTCCTGCGCCGTCCCATGGGCCCTCGCCAGCCTCCAGAAACGGAAGGCCGACAGGCTTTTCTGGGGCCTGTATATCCTGTCCCGAGCGGCTGAAATGCCCTGCCTCTGTGTGGACCCGAGTTGCGCTGGGTTAACGTACCAGGCGACGTGCTACGCGTGCAATGGCCCAACCGTGATGACGCAGCCTCATCTAATGCGGGTGGTAGCATGCGACCTAATGCAACAACTGTTGTCGGTTGATCGGGTGTTGCTTTTGAACATTCATATGGGCAACCTGCGCTCCAGAACGGTTAATGCATACCCAGCTGAGGAAGTGGAGCGCTGCTTTCGCACCTATTTCAGAAACTTTGAGGATGCAACTAGTCTTGAGGGAGTCACATCCACACAGCAGGCACAGGATATATTACTGGGCCTCGTGTGCACCGACATTTCATATGAGTACAAGAGAGCACCTAATATTAGCTTAACACTGTCCGACATTCCGTACGCACGCTTGCTGAAGATAAATTCATCCCAACCACGCTACACCATCATGGAGGCCCCTGGGAAAGTTAAGTTTATTTCCTTCCCAGGTACACACGACTGGCGCACCTTCTGGATAAATTTCAATTCTTCTCAAGCTTCCAAGGAGTTGTGGGTTCCGTTGATAGAAGGTGTTGTTGTACCTGCCGGCGGGGTCGACAATGAGGGAAACAATCACAGCCTACCAGTTTATGTGTGCGGGTCCATGCGTAAAGTATGGGAATACAAGGTCCACAGTGGGTTTGCGCAAGAAGCGAATGAGGTGGGCTTTTCCCTCGATCTCCTCGCAAAAGATCTCCAAAGTGGCTATCGACTGGTACTTACGGGGCACTCCCTGGGCGGCGCTGTAGCACAGCTTCTCACCCTCCAGCTTCTCGATCATTATCTCGAGAAGGGGGCGATGGAGTCACCACGTATTTTGTGCGTCACTGTTGGGGCTCCTCTGATCGGTGATTATCAACTCGCCATGCGCGTGGAACGCAATGGTTGGTCGAAATACTTCCACAACATCATCTACCGTTCCGATATTGTTCCACGGTTGACTTGTGGAAATGAGCTCACGTGGAAGATGGCAACGCAGGTTCTAGGGCGTGCGTCTCAGATTTGTCAAGGCCTGCGGAATTGGTTTTCCTGGAGGCAAAACGATGAACAGGTTTCCGAAGGCACATCACACGGCGTTGTTTCCGTCTCTAACAACAGGGATGAGGTGCTTGATTCAGTTGCTAGCCCCAATGCACTACGAACTGACTCTGATTTTGTGGATAGAAAATCTACTGCAAGTATTGGTGAAGGACTCGTTGGTGCTAGTAGCGACCATTGTTTGGTTCAGTATGTGGATAAAACGATCCGAACGGGGCGTGATGTTCTTGCAGAGGATGAAGAGCCACCACGTTCGTCGGCGAACATGGCTTCGAGTGCGGGAGCTTCGTTTCCTGCGGAACCTGGAGCCGTTGGAGAGGACATTCGTGTGCATCGTCGCTATGCTTGTTTTGGTCGGTATCATTTCTTCGAGTACCGCTCTGAAGGCTACTTCTCGACGATCGACTCTGAAGTTGCCTTTGGGCTACTCAAGAATGGCTGCGACTCCGATACAGTGATTCTGCAAGATCACACCATGGCCTCATATAATCGATGTATAATGTTACGCCTTTGTGGGAAAAGAAAAGATAATCTAAAGTGACTTGTGACAAAGCCACATGACGCCTAGGCGAATTTCAGCCTATAAGTGACTAATTTGTTAAGCAGTTCAGCGGTGTATAATTGAAGTCTCGTGTACGGGCTACATGGAATATATGTTTGTTTCCTTCGGAGAAAGGATTGAAGCGTCTGTTCAGTCCACTATGGCTACTGTTTGCTGCTATCTATCATCCCTTCAGCGTGAATTGTGCGACTTCCCAAAAGGTACTTTCCTTGTTATTGGAGCAATCGGCGCGCTTTTAACGGATGCATCAGAAGCCATTGGAGTGGTTAAAGCTCTGTAAGTGATCGCTGAGGTTTAGACGTGATACCTAGAATCTCAGGATTCTCTCTGCTCATCAGCAATGTTAGCGGCACGGGTAGCAACGATGTAAATCGGGCGACATAAACGTGCTTGTTCTGCTTTATATCAATCGGAGGAGGACGTTTAAGGAGTGTATAATGCCGATAACTTTTGGTTTGTGTAGAGGGTGAGGAAAGAAGAACTGTCTGCTATTTGCGACCGGTTTATGAGGGATAATCTATCAACATAAGATGCTTATATAAATATTTCTGGAACAGTGACTGGGAAAAATAAAGTCAGTGGATGTTGTACTCTTCCCAATTACGTTGCTGTGATTGTCAAATATACGCTTCTTATGATAATGTCTTCCCTTAATTGCTTTTCGATTTTAGCGTCCTGTCGTGTTATTTCCAGAATTATTGCTGGTGTGTTTCCATATCACTACTATCAGCCATCTCGTACATGAGAGTTTTAATAAAAAGCTTCAATGCAGATTGGTCAGCCATGCCGCTTAGATAACTCACACTATATGGTATACGACTCTGGGAGCATCCCTCCCCCTAGGGCGATTGGATTCATTATTGCACAGCGACCTCATCTAGATAACCTGTCGCGTATACTATATTACTTCCGGACGACACATATTGAAGTCTCAGATGCAGCAGATGGTTCGGTGAAAAGAAGAAGCCGAATCGGGAGCCAGATGAATCTGCACAATACGACGGAAGACGGCCGCTTCAACCGCCTCCATGCTAGCTCGCAGGCCCTGGTTTCCTCAGAGGGTTACTTTTATCGTTTTGACGGTTGGTACGATGCGGTATTCCTTTATCCTATTGATGGCAAAGATATGCTGGAGAGTATTCCAAACGACTGGTTATCTTCGGTTGAGAAAAACACAGCACCTTGTGAAGTGCTATACTTGTGCTACTCATTTTTCCCATGGTTTTCGAGTCCTTTTCACGCACTCCAATACTTGGTGCTTCCTGAAAGCGGTGTCTGCTATTCTGTTAGCATCTGTCATCGGTGCCTGAGCCCCTTTTTCTCGCAAAAACATCTGACGGCGCACCTGGAAAACTACTGTGATCGCTGGGATCCGCCAGGGACGTTGATCTATCATGATCCCACCAGTGGGAGGCGGGTTTGGTATGTTGACGGCGCGCAACACCTACACTACGCGCGTTGCATCTCCTTGATTGGAAACTGCTTCATTGAAAGCAAGCTGCTCCGCAATGATGTCGACATGTATGAATTTTTTGTCATCACACTACCTCGTACGGCGTTGCCGTACGTCCCCGGCAGTCATTTTGAGACCGAGACGCAGTTCAAGCGAAGTGCAGCGAGCTATGACAAGGCGAAGTGGGCGGGGCATGTTTTTGCTGGCTATTTTAGCCGACTCAAGCACACACCCCATCACACGCTTTCGTGCATTGTTACGCTGCCGGCGTTTCAGCGGATGCGGCTTGGCAGCTTCATGCTAGATGTTGCCTATGCTCTGATGAGGGAGCGAGGGCAGCAGTGCGGCTGCGCAAAGTGGTGTGGCTGCTTAAAACAAGACGGAGGGTACATCAGCAGGCCTTTTTCCCCGCACGGTGAACCCCTGCTATTGTCGTACTGGAGACGCTCTCTGGAGCGTCTTTTGTGGGAACACAAACATGAGGTAACCTCTAAAATGTTTTCTACCCTAGATGAGATTAGAAAAGCGATGGATATTCCCATTGCAGCAAAGGATCTTCTTTTTTTGTTGACTCACGACAACGTTGCTTTCTATTCCACGAGTGAAAAACAGTGGGATACGCGTAGCCGTTGTGAGTCCAACGAACTTGTGAATAAGAGGACATACAATGTTTCTCTTGTATTTGACCAGAATCAGATAGATACAATTTTAGAAAAGCCTGACCAAGGCTACGAGTTAGGTGACTTTCAAAGAAAGTGGTTCAAGCGGAGCACTGGCGAGTCTCTAGTGTATAATAAAACATTATTCCATTACTAAAGTATTAAACTAAAGCAAGTGAAATGGACGCAAAGACGTCCTTGGCTATCATACATATATCTAGGTGTTTGTACTTATGCTTGCAATAACCGTCTGCGTCTGCGTGTTTATTTTCCCTTTATCTTAGTTTGTGCCAGATAGTAAAGAGAGGGCTTTATCTTTTCCCTCTACTTCAGTAATTTTCAATTTTTACATCAAAATATCCTAACAGTCCAGGTTAAATTAAAAAAAAATATCTATATACATACATATTCGAAACTCCATACCAATGGAGGATTCCCCATGCTATGTCTACCTCGAGGCATGCAAGCGACAAGGTGTAAAGCTTCCTAACCCAGAACTTGTAAGCTTTTTTCAGGCACACGACTCTTTCAGTAGCATCGAGGAGATTGATGTCAGTAACAACTACCTGGGCAACCGTGGAATCTTGGCTATTCTCGATGTTGTCAAGGTCCTTCCCAAGATACGTTTTCTCAATTTGTCTGACCAAAAGCTGTACAACACAGATCTCAATGAGAGTAGTGTGAAGGGCAACGCCACGATAGATGTGATTGTCGAGGTCTGCAAGACGCACCCTACACTAACATCTATTAACCTCAGTAGTAATCCTATCGGCAACTACGCGGGTCGTAAGCTCCTCGCGCTGGCGCAGGTGAATAAAAACATTTCCCGCATTGAGATCGCCAACACACAGATTGATTTTGAGTTACGGCAGCGCATTAAGGCGCAGTGTGATGAGAACACCATGACATTGTGGTTCTCTCATACGAAACACCACGATGGCCGCGAGGAGGTGGGGTTTGGCGAGGGTCCGAAGTGGATTCCCGACTCCGCACCTGCCGATCTCACCGCGCTCGGAGCGGGTAGAGGGCGGCGGCAGACGGTGCGTGTGGAAGGAATAGATCCGGAAAAAGCGAAGCACTATAGACCGCCGGTGTACGAAAAATCCGAGGAGGAGATGGAGCTGATCTGCAATCTGCTCACACACAATGTGCTTTTCAGCTTCCTCACCACGAAGGAGATTCGATCGGTGGCGGGTGCGATGTACCCGGTTGAGTTTAAGCGCGATGAGTGCATTATTCAATTCGGGCAGAAGAATTGCGATAAGCTCTACGTTATCCAATTCGGCCAGGCGGATATCATCAAGGAAGGACAGAAGGTTTTTCTCAAGAAGGAGGGCACAGCGGTTGGGGAGCTGGAGTTGCTGTACGACACCCCCGCCGTAGCAACGGTCAAGGTTTGCACCGATAACTTGGTAGCGTGGGTGCTCGATCGCGAGACGTATCGAAACATGGTGATGGGAAGCTGCATTCGCAGGCGTGAGCTGTACGTCGCCATGATCGCGAACATTCCATTCCTGGAAAGCCTCGACCATTACGAGCGGATGCAGGTTGCGGACGCTCTCAGCAGCAATGAATATAACCCTGGTGATTATATCATTAAACATGGTGAAATGGGTGAATGGCTGCACATCATAATTGACGGGACGGTAGAGGTGATTGGGCGGGATCAGGGTGGCAATAAGACGAAGGTTTGTGAATTCTCCAAAGGAGATCATATTGGTGAGCTTGAATTCATTAATAATCACCGCAACGTCGCGGATGTGATTGCCGTGACGCATGTAACGACCGCCAAGCTCAATCGTCGTCATTTTGAGATGTGCATGGGGCCGGTTATAGACGTGCTAAAGCGTGATAGCACAAGCAGTAAGTACCAATACTACCAAAACATTCTCCAGAATCAGCGGCAGGAGGAAATTTAGCAGCCAATTCGTAAAAATGGTATAGTAAATGGGTGGGCGTATATATAAAAAATTGTATAAGAAATAATCAAAGGCAATGTTCACATCTGAAGACACGTTCGAATAATTGTAATGAGCGCAACTTTGGATGATGTTTCCCATTTTTCGTTTATTGCACTGATGGAAAGTAATCTTTTTTTGGAAAAAAAAAAGAACGTCAAAAATTCACACAAACATGTAAATGCATACTTCTCGGTAGGATTGCTGTTGATGTCTCAGTTTTTTGGATTCCTTTGCGTGTAAGTTCTATTTTCCTATATACATTTTCCTTTTACGTTGGATTGTCATTATCTTGCTGTTATTCTTGAATTTCCTTCCGAGTTTCAAAAATATGGAGCATGGCTTATTTAATTGGTCACGTTAGTGTTGGCGTGTATGGAAAACGAAAAAAATGCACCAAAGATACATAAATATAGTTCAGAAGAGTTCGCTTTTTAATGCCTTCAGATTTGCCTATTTCTTTTTAAAAACTCTTTCATAATGAAATGTGACTTAGCCCTTTTAGATGTACATGTATATACACACATATATACATATATATATATATATATTCATATATATATATATATATATATATATGTAMGCTATAT